>PVIJ01003396.1:0-136180 GCA_004024925.1 Scalopus aquaticus
AAAAAAAAAAAAAAAAGAAACTGCTCTTTCAGAAGAGGAGGCTGCTGCTTCACTTTGATATCCCCAGGGCCAGGCGGAGGAGTGGGTACACAGTAAGTTGAATGAATCAATGTGCTGTAGACACAGAACTAGATACATTTGATTCCTGAGACATAATTAAGATTCTGCACATGTCAAATACCTTTCCCAAACTCCCAAACCCTTGATGATGTCCTGAGAGAAGTTCATGGCTCCAGGGATGGATCGGTCCCTCCCTCCTGCCACTGCACAGTAAGCGCTGGGAAACCGTGGGCTTCTCACAGTCCTGGGCCCTGCAGCATTTTCACTGTTCATTCCTTAGCTAATATTTCTGCCCCTGCCACCCCACTAAGGATAGCAGTGCCTGAGGTGCTGAGGGTATAAGGGTATAGGTCAGATAGTCTATTTAATAATGTAATTCCTTCAGACGCAGATTTAAAATGAGAACATTTGAAAGGAACTGTATGATCCTGAGCAAGTGCAGACTCCTTGTGTAGGTGGGGACGGGGAAGCAATAATTAGCTCCTCAATCCAGTAGCAATGTACCAATGCTTAACTTAGTAAATTGTTACGAAATAAGTTCTTTAATATCTTCTTATTAAACCCTCACTAAACATGCCCAAGAGCGAGTGCTGGGTAAATGGGGTAACAAGAATGAATAAGGTAAGCCAAGGGATGCACCAGGTACATGGGACAAGAAAAGCACCCCAATAACAACCATATGGAGATCTGCAATAAAATACTGACAGGCTCCCCATTCAGCACCATCTACGGTATGGTATGCTCCACACCTTTTACTCGTGTTCTTTATACATCCGAACACTTGCTCTTTACACATCCAGCACCTCTTTTTCTGTCTACCAAAATGGATCTATGTTGGATATCCTTTGCTACAATCTGTCCATAGGAATGTACTATGACAGCTTCATTCATCTCGCAGACTTTTCATGCCATTCGTACTTCAGATACTCCACGAGAACCTGCCACATTCCAGGCAGTGTGCTGGGGTTGTATTATAGGCAGTAAGACATGGCCCCTGTTCTCGGGGAGCTACCCCATAGGAATGCCCCACAATTCAGAAAAGTGTCTTGCTATTGTTGGATATTTCCCTCGTTACGTCTTCTCTGTTGACAATGATAATAAAAGCTGAGACTTACTGAGCAGCTCGTACCAGGAACAATGAGAAACACTTTATGTGCATCATTTTATTTCTTCTTTGTAAACAGCCCTCTGTTGTAGGTCCTACTATCGATGAGGAATGAGTGGTAAGGGGTTGATAATGATCATTGAAGCTTGGTATCTCCTCAACAATCACAAATAGAGGTTCTAAGATTTGATCCCTGAACTGACAGGATCAGGATCACCAAGGAAATTGTTAGAGATATAACAAGGGTCTAAGGTTGCATCCAGAAGCTTCTGTTTAACACCCACTCCCCTGTCCTCAGCTCTTCCGATGCTGGATGCTGGTATGTGGGGCTCAGCAGCGCTGTCCAGCCTCAGGCTCAGCGGGGTGAATTTCCAAAACATCCAAACTAGTTTCTTCTTCCAGAGATATTAGGCAAACAGACCCACTGCAAGGATTTGCTTAAATCAAGAAGAAACAGACAGGGCCTCCCTGGTGGTGCAGCGGTTGGGCGCTGCGCTGTGGAGCTGTCAGCAGCGGCGACATGAGTTCAACGTCCAACCAGGGAGATTCCCACATGGTGCGACAGACCTCTCCTGCCTCGCCCGCTGCTCCCCTCAGCAGTGTATTTCCGTCGCTCTGCCTGTGCTGCTCCCCACTCTGTCTCTGGTGAACCCTCTCGCCGCCCCACACCTCTGGTCTGTACCCCAGCTTGTATGCAAAAATAAATAAATCTTTAAAAAAAAAAAGAAGAAACAGACAGCACGTGATGGGGACACAGGAATAAAAATGAAAAGGCACAATTTTAACATTACCTATTCAAATAACTCCAATCTTGGGAAGTCTTTTCCTTGTTAATAGTGGCACTTTGAATCTCGCTCACAATTCAGCAGACTGGTGATCCTATGGCAAGAAGGGAGAGCCTGGTGAGAGCAGCGAAGGCGTGCACACTGTGAGTGATGTGCGAGCCGCAGCAGGGCTGGCGTGGATGCCCAAGTGCAGTGCTCGTTGCGTGAACTTCTGACCCAGCCATGCTGGCGGCGCTGAGCGCTGATTGCAGATCAGAGGTTTGCTGCATAAACAGTAAAGAGCTGCCTGCATCAAGACCCTCCAGAAGTCCAGAAGCCTTCATGGTCTAAGTGAATTTGCTGTGGACTCCCCACCCCCCCCACCCCCACCCCCCGCCATGCCTTCCCCTGAGTCCCAGCTGAGTGTACACAAAGGGAGCTCTGTTCCCGGGTCACTTTGCAAGAGTTTTGTGGTCTGGGCCTCGTGAAGATGTTGAGGATGACAGTATCCTCATAGCTCACATCGCTGATTACTACATCGCTACAGACCAGGCGCTTTGCTGACTGCCTTAAGGAGCGACGTCTTCGGAGCCAGATAACAGTCTCACCAGGCGGCTGCAGTTTCTGCCCTTGTACACCTGAGCAAACTGGGGTGCACTGGAAAGGAGAGACTGTCCAAGTGGGCCCGCTGGAGAGTAAAGTAGAGCTGGGTGGGCCTGGCACCCAGGCTCTTTATTATCTCCCTACAAGGATTTGTCCCTTAATATCAGCTTTTATTGCTCTCATTTAATAAAGGAGACTTTTAAAGATGAGAAAATTTAACATTTACGGAGACAAATTAGCTTATCCAAGATTAGAAATCTAGAAGGTAGCAAAGCCACGAGTAGCACCCAGTTCTTCTCCCCACACCACGACACCCCGCTGCGGGCTGCCGGGTCTGACACGTGTCTGACACCCCTGTCCACAGACAGGGCCTCCCACCTGCCCAGCTTCTGGGTGCTCATGAGCAGCTGATGGCCGAGTCCTTCAGAGTCTGGATCTGGGAGTTCCACACACCTGCTTGAATCCCTGGCTCTGATTTTGGGCAAGCTACTTCATGCCTCCTCCCCATCCGCACTATTGTTTTTTTAATTTGGAGATAATTTATATATATTAATTTGAGTCATGTTAATGTAAAGTCCTGTACAAGGTGTAACTAACATACACCTTACTGTGAATCAGCATCTCTAGCAGGGCCTATTCTCTGCATGGTTCAGCAAGTCTCCTGGGGATTCTCATTCTGTCCTCAGGCAGTGGGGTCACTGGGTAGAACCACATTTCTAGATATTCCTCCCCCACAACTGCCTAGTAACATGAATTCTTCTAGCACTGGCTCCTCATTCATTCTCTGCTTCAGACACACATAGAAGACGAGGCAGAGCACACACATCCACCTGCTAAATTAAAAAGCAAGACATCAGGCTAGAGGTTCATCCCCCTGTGCTGTGTTCTGAGGGTGAGACAGTCCTTTGGGTGTCTTTTGTTCACCCACCCATGGAAACTTGGCAAATTCAAAGTGTGTTTTGGACATTCAGTGGCTATTACTCATGGAAACCTGAATCCATTTGAACACTCTTTCCAAAGCCAGATGGAGTTTCCATTCAGAAAAATCTTGGCACTGGTTTCTCCAGAACAATCACAAGTTACAGACTGGACCTGATCAGCCGGATGAAATTAGTGACTGACACTGCTGGTCGGGGGGCCACTAAGGAAGTGGAGGAGGCTCACATTTTCCTGCAGAGCAGCCTCTTTCGCCCTGTGTTTCTAATTCATGAGAGGAAGAGTAACCTCCCTAGTGCAATCTTCCTTAAAGGGGATTGTCTGTTAAAAACAGACAGCCTTGCCCCAGATATTTGAGGCAGTTTGGTAGCAGGTCATGGAAAGTCACTAACCTAGCTCAATTAAGGAAGCTTATGAGGAGAGTCCCCAAACATCTCATGGTGTTAAAGGGCAGAGAGTGCAGCTGGGTTTCAGACAGACTCAAAGACTGGAACCGAGAACCAGAATGACGTCACAGAAAGAGCCCCTCCTCACTTCCCATCACCCCCTCTTGGGTTCATGGAATCTCTTTCCCCAAGTGTCTCTCCTCCTTCAGTCTCAGTCTCTCTCTCTCTCTCTCTCTCTCTCTCTCTCTCTCTCTCTCTCTCTCCATGCTGGCTTCTGTTCTTAAGCAACTGAATAGTATATTTAATCTCAAAATTTAGGAAAGAATCTGACTGGACAACTTTTAGACAAGTGTGTCTCCCTAGCTCAATCAAATGGGGTGGGAGACAGAGGTCACCATTTTGAACACCATATGGTCTCAATTCCCACCAGCACTGTTAACTGGACCAGCCACAGACACTCCTCATGGACATACTAAAAAGAGTCAACTTTTGTTATTTTTTTCAACCTCCTTTCCTTCAGTGGCCAATTTTCCTTACTGACTTACTGTCTTTGCAGTATCTGCTGTCTTCTCTGTTTCTTCATCCATGGTAAGTTCCTTGTGGGTGGGCACCCCAGCCACATTGGTTCTGCTTATCCTAAGTGCTAACTCTCTACAGGCTCTGGGCTGGACTGGATGTTGTCATAGGGTAGGTGTCCTGTGCAACCTCATGTGGCATGCATTCTGGCAGGGAAAGAAGAATCTAAATAGACATGAAGATACTTTCTCTTGGAGTCACTCTCCACATTATTTTTCAGGTATATACTTCAAGATTATTCAAGAATATTTTTCAAGTATAGTCTGTTTAAGATGTAAGGGAAAGAAAAGAGAGAAATATATACTAATCCTTCTGCTACTTCAAAATGGTTAAAGTTTTCAAAATCAGTGCATAATATTTCCCTCTGCAGCTGTAGTGCTTGGATACTCCCTGAATAGCTGAGGTCCCCTTGTTTACCTACTGCTCCTTCCCTGTGGTCGGAGGGGGCAACTGCTAGATTAGCCCCCTCCACTGCCCAGAGTTACTGCAGGGTTCCACCCATGCCACAAGGAAAGCTTCTAGCCATCCAAGCAGGCAGAAGGGCCTTTATGAAGAGAAATGCCCCTCTGCCTGGGCCTGGTGTGGACCCTCCACCCCACCCTTCTTCTCCCAGGAATGGAGGCTACGCCCACTGTGCTTTGGTGTCCAGAATAGATCTAAGAGAAGTAGGTCCTTAAGAGCTTTTTTGTTCTGTTTTATTGGGAGGCAGTAGGAGATGAGGGCAAAGAGGGGCTTCATCTTGTTTTTATTGGCTTCAGTTTATTCATAAACTATTTCAAATATACTGAAAATAATACACAAATACACCCATATACCCATATGCAATTAATCAAATGTGATGATTGAACAGATGTGAATATTTGGACACTTTGCTTCAGAACTCCTCCTTACCGGTAGGCTCTCTTCCTTAAAGAAATAAAACGTCATAAATACTGAAAAGTTTCCCATCTCTTCCCCTGGCTTCTACCTCCAGGCGGCCTGCATATTTTTGTACTTGTTACTATACTTACAGCATCCATAAAAAAACATATACTGTTGTTCTGTGTTTTTTTAAATAAGCACGAATATCATCCCGTACATAGCATTTTTGCAAATTGCCTTTTCTACTCCATGCTGGTTCTTTTTAAGATTTATCCATAGTGTTGCCTAGAAATATTGCTCATTTAACTGCTGTGTTCCATTGTTTGTAGAAATCCCAGTGTATCCATTCTCCAGCTCAAAAACACTAAGACCTCATTTTCACATTTTTGCTATTGTAAATAGTGCTCCAATAAACATCTTTACCCATGTCTTCTTATACACACAGTCATGAGTTTGTCGGGGGCAGACAGCTAGGCATGAGGCTGCTTTGCAGCGGCCAGCTTTCTAGGTGATTTTCAGCAGCTTACAACAACTCTGCAGCCGCTTCCTTAACCATGAAGTAAGACCCCCAATTATGACTCCATAGGTCCCTCCCAGTTCAATATGAGAACTTAGAATTTTAAGTATTTCCAGAATATGCGTCCAAAACCCTAAAAGAAACAAACAAACCCAAAACATCTCCCATGGAATTAGTGCTAAGACCAGTGGTTTAATGGAACTTGTAGGATTTTAGAATGTTCCTTATCCTAAAGATGATTGACTTGACCACTCTGGATGTCTCAGCCTGTTCTGTGTGTCCTGAGGTCCCTCGCCTCACAACGGCCCCCTGGACGGTGATCCTTTCTCAACTCAGGCCCCAAATCCACAGGGCTGCCTGCACTTCTGCCCCCAGAATATGTTAGGGTCTACAGCTGACCCCAAAGCCTTTCCTTCTTGCCTATGACTGCCTCATACTGGTGATAGGACTGGCACCAACCTGGACACTCACATTTGAGGCTTGGAGATATTCTTAGCTTTCCTTTCCTTTCTCTTTTCCTCTCTCTTTCTCTTTTTGGGTAGCTTTACTTACTACTGGAACCATGTACGCATTTCTACATTTAGGTGTACAAGTTTTAGGGAAAATATGTAGCCCTCCTCCTGACTAAACAATTTTTAAAGTTCATTTGGAAAGTCAAAGATCGCCAGACCTCATAGCAAAGAATTTAAGGTAGAAGACAAGTCTCACTCCGGGAAATTTCCGGTCTTTTAAGTCACAGTGTGGCAGCCGAGAGAGCACATTGCTCTGTAAATATACACCCTGCAACTTTGGGCCTGGCCCTGTGATGTGCGTCCTGGAAGCAGTTAGTTCTGCTTTAGCATCTTCCCAATGAGGTGCCTGAAGTAGCGAGAGAGTTAGCTGGACAGTCAGCTCCTGGTTCCATGCATGGGCTCAGTCCTTCCCCAAAACTAGTGAATAGCTGAGCTAGGCTTCGCAAATATCCATGGGGTACTGGCGAAGAGAGGGCTCTCCCTGGATTCTCAGAAGGGCCCTGCCCAGAAGCCCAGAAGTTGAAAAGAACATGGTTAGAAGCCATGTCATGATAACAAACAGAGGCTGGAGAGTTTCGCAAAGAAAAGCAGTCACGGAAGAAAAGCCTCAGAGCACAAAGCCGACTTCCAGGTGGGCCCATCGCTTGCTGGCTGGCTCTGGGCAGATGGCCTAATTTCTCTGAGTCGCTAAGCCCTCCCTTACAGAGTTGAGGTGTGCACAGTGCCAAGGTCAAGAAAGCCCCAGATATGCTTCTCCTGATTGACATTCTGCTGCGGACTCAGATGTACAAACATAACAAAGTGGCCGTGGTTCCTTTAGGGAAGGGAGAACTTTTTCCTCTACCCTCCCAGGGCCTCTGGTTGAGCCTGAGAATTAAACTGACACAGGACAGATGAAGAAGAGATGAGCACACATATTTTATTAGCATTTTACATGTACATGGGCACCTTTGCCAGAAAATGAAGACCTGAGGAAGTGACAAGACAAAAAGCTTATATACCTTTTAGAAAAATAAATTATGAAGGGACAAGGCAAGGAGTTTGGGCAAGGGACAACAAATTAGGAGGATGTGCCTGAGAGCTATGTGGGGGGGAAAGAGTGGGAGATAAGGGTTATCTTAGTAAGTATGTTTGCACTGATCCCCCATTGGGCATTCCTTCCAGTCTCTGGTGATAAGGGCATTCTTCTCTTCCAGGGAAGGCATCTCGCTCATGGGAAATTTTATGGTAGGCTTTAAGGTAGAAAAGGGGAGATCACAAAGCCCTTCCTGAATCCACTGCCTTCAAATGCCTTCAGCTCAAAATAATCAATATGCCTAAGCAGAATATCTTGGTGTGGCACATCCTGAATTCCTTCTTCCCCAAACATGTTTTTCTCAATAGTCACCTACAGAAATCATTGTCCGCTACTTCCAAGTCAACTCCCGCATGCCCCGGTCAGGTTTATAGTAGAGGAGTTCGACAGTGATGGGGGAAGTTTCTGGAGCTGGGTTCCTAAATTCAAATCCCACTTACTAGCTATGGACCTTAGGCAAGTCTACTTATGTGTAAAATGAGAATAAAACTAGTCCCACTGGCAGAGGTAGTTCAAGAATTAATTAGTTCAAGAATTAATAGTGCCTATTCCTGGTACACAGTGAATGTGTAATGGTGTGAATACCTGGTTATATCAGTAGCTATTGATGTAAGGATCAGACCTTCCATTTCTCAGGGACCAAATGTTTATTATGACTGAGGCCTTGGGCACACAAAGATGAATAAGTCAGACCCTGCCTCCCAGGAGCTGCGTTCTCTGGAGGGGCAAGGGGAGGGGAATGGGCCAGTGACCATATGGGGGGTGGGGGGGGAAGGACATCTGCAACAAACTCCACAGATAGGTTTATGGACCCTACCTCAGACCAGAGATCCAAGACACTAAGGGCTCCTAATCCCTTAATACCATCATCACCAAAGAGAGGATTACTGGGAACTGAGGGGGTGGAGTTAAGCAGCCAGGTTTGGTATACAACCAGACTTGTGGACCGTGATGCTCTCTTGGCTTCTTGGTGGGCTACAGTGTGCTTTTGGGGGTTTCCAGCTCTTTGGATCTGGTAGGACACATTTGCAGATTTATCTCTCTCTTCTCTCTTTTGTCCCTGAGTTTTTTTATTTCCCTTCCTTTTGTAAATAAACCTTTATTAACTTTTTTGTGAGTGCCTGCAATTGATCTTATTATAAGTTCCTTTAAGCGCACGGGTGAGAACCCACAGTCAGGCACCCCACTGTATATCCGGGTTGCCCTTAACAACCACACAGATGGTGGGAAGTCAGGGAAACTAGAGACAGAGGGGGGCTAATAGGGGTAGGTTGGGCAGAATTAGCCAGGTGGAGGGGCGGAGGGATGATTGATCAAGACAGAAAGAGTAATGTGAGGAAATAGGAGGACCATGAAAGCACGCATTTATTCAGAAACTGTATGAATGCTCTCTGTTCCAGACATGAATATATTTTTTAAACTGTTTAAAAAAAAAAAAACAATGAGTGCCCCATTCTAGGTACCGGGGAGACTGCTGTGAGTACGACAAAACTCCACTGTCATTACAGCTGACACTTAGCACGGCAACACACTGCCTCCCATCCAGGTGCCTTACCACAGCAGCCTCCATGTTGCGCTTGGACTACATGGGACACAGACAAATCTGCTAAATTGGCCAGATTGGTAAAGCAGTAAGGAGTAGAGCTGGGATCACACCAGGCAGTCTGTCTGTGTCTGTCTGGTCTTAACCACTCTGCTATGCCTCCCTCGAGGAGCTTGCTGACATTCTGGACACTTATTCCAGGAGCTACAAGTTAGTTTTCACGGTTGGAGTACATCAACCATGGCCGGCAGATTAAGGCCATCCGGCTACAGGGCTTGATGGCAGGAGAAAGGCTGGGGTTTATCCTGCAGCACTACGTGCAGGGTGGAGCATGGCTTGGAGAGGGGAAGGTTCGAACGCGGGAAGACCCTCTTTCCCCGTCAACTGTTGCAATAGTCCAGGCCAGAGATGACAATGGACTGTGAGGCCGCGGTGGAGTGGGATGCAGGGAAGGGGCCGGCTTCCTGTCGAAACGCTCTGGGAGGCAGCGGAGGCAGGTCTGGGGCGTGAGTTTGCCGACCGCCAGGCCGGCCAATGGCGGCGTCTGGGCCGCGGCCCCTCCCGCGGGCGGGGGCCTGGCTAGCTGACTGGCGGGCGGGGTGCGCTGCAGGATCGCTCGGGTACCAGCGCTGAGGCATCCGCGGCGCGCTACCAGCTCCCGCGGCCCGCCCACCGTGCCGCTCCGGTTCCCGCAGCCCAGTGGCGGCCTCCGAACGAAGCCTAGCAGGCAGGTCTAGCCCCCAGAGCAGCTCGGCAGGCGGGGTGGGTGAGGGGTGTCGGCGGGAATGGGTAATGGCTCGGCTCGGTGCCCCCGGGTGGGTGAGGGCCGGACGCTGCACTCGGTTCCCATCCGAGCGGGGAGTGCTGATCGAGCTGTGGCAGCCGGCTGGGAGCTGGGGTATGATTGGGGCTGATCTGGTGGAGGAGGAGGCAGGTTCGAACCTGGAACAGAGCTGAGGTAGGCGACGTTATTAGCGTAGGCGACCCGGGTTCCTTTGCTCCAATGAGGGGACCATCACTGGGGGCGGTGGTGGAGCTCGGCCTGTGCTCAGGGGTAAGGGTGGGGTTTCCGAGGGGGTCGGGACCCGCGGACGGGGCTGGGGGGGCTTCTCAGTCTGGAGGAGCTGTGTCCAGAGGGGATTATATTTCGTCTCCACAAGGGGTGGGTGCAGAGAAGAGGGGTTCTGGGTAGAAGGGCGCTTAATACCCAGGGCGAGTCCGCTGGCAGGGAGCGGGGTGGTCTGCGCGCCTCTGACCGCGTTCCGGGACGCAGGCGGCGGCGGGCTCAGAGCAGCGATGAGGCGACTCGGAGGCACCCTGCTATGCCTGCTGCTGGCCACGGCGGTCCCTACGGCCCCCGCGCCGGCACCGACGACGACCTCGGCTCCTACCGGGCCTGGCCCAGCTCTCAGCTACCCTCAGGAGGAGGCCACCCTCAACGAGATGTTCCGCGAGGTTGAGGAACTGATGGAGGACACGCAGCATAAACTGCGCAGCGCCGTGGAGGAGGTGGGTGAGCCATGAGGGCCTGGGAAGCATAAGATTGGGGACTGCGGAGGCTGGAGGGAACCAGCGCTCCAGGCGCTGGCCAGGGTCCCTGGTCTTGAGAAGGGACTGGGAAAGGCGAGCAGATTGGGAGTGATTGGAGACAGCTCCGGGTGATCCCAAACTCCCACGTCGTTCGGCCTTCTTGCCAAACTGGATCTGACCCTGAGCCTGTCCACCGCCAACCAGAATCAACACCTGCCTTGCAGGCTGCCCACCACACCTGCCAATCATCTGCAAATATGCATTAACCTTCCGGTGGTGTAAGGGATGCTTGCAAGACCTCTGGTATCTCAGCAGTTTTGCTAAGAGGCCCAGAAATTGTCAGGCACCTCAAGTGCTAGCTTGTTTGTTGGACTTTGTACTTATGCCATCTTCCCAAGATACAGTTAGGATGCCTGCTGTGTGGGGACAAAGAGACAAAGAGCCTTGAACTTTGCTGGCAATCTGTCTGGGCTTTTCAAATTCCATGTGGAAGCAGAGAAGGCAGAATCCTGAGTCACAGTGTGAATGATCAGAGAGGTGGGTAAGAGGAGGAGGGAGCAAAGTGAGAGGCAATTCCATCTTCATTCCAAGAGTGCTCTGGAGTCAGTCCTGGGTTCAACATACTCCCCTACCACTCACAATCATGGTGACATTAGGGAAATCCCTTAACATCTTGTAACTCAGTTTCCTGTGAAAATTAAATGTTATGAGTATCTGATATAAAATAGGTGTGCAGTAGATAGCAGCTATTATTATTCAGGTAACAGATACCTTGGCACAGCTTTGCACAGCTGCTTTATTCTATCACCTCCTCCAGGTCCAAATATTGTGGGTTAATCCTGCTCTGTCTTCAGTGGTGGGCACCTAAGCATTGCCAGGGATACCTGGGCAGGAGGTGAAGCTGGTTCAGCTCTCTCATTCCAGATGTGGAGCTAGCCCTGATCCCTGGGGTGTGTGAGCATGGTGACGGTAGAAACCAGATCTAACTGCATCCTATCTTTGGCGAGAAGTCAGCTGTGCCAGTGAAGGAGTCAACGAGAGGCCAGGTATTCAGGCTGGTAGATGAGCCATCTCCATGTCTCTGCCAACTTGGAAGCCCCTTTGGGCAAAGCCTCCAGTGCTGGCTCTATTCTGCCAGGAGAGGTTGAGTCCTCCTCTCACTGTGTATTTCGGGGATATTTCTCCTCCCTTTTCACAACAGTCAAGCTGATGGTGTTTGCAGTGAAGGACATGCTGGAATAGGAGGTAGTTGCATGTAGAGCCTCCTGAAAATCCTCGGGACAGGCAAGATTCCAAACCCAAGTATTTTCTATTTCCCGTGATAGCAAAAGAGTCACGATAGGGAACAATTAAAGGGGGAGAAGAGTCAGGATAGCCCCAAGGTCTCTTAACTTTACTTCTTCAAAATAAATTGTGCTTGTGACCCTTCTGGTTCCAGGGCAGGTTATCTGCTTTCCTTATCTGGATTCCTCAGTTCTCCCTCCTGGATTCCCAATGAGACTGACGAGACAGCCTTCATGTTTCGATTCATTGGGAACGTGCCCAGGCAGCATGGGGGGGGGGGGGGGGGGTCTGATGGTAGCTCCTGGAGAGGGAGATGAGGGCACACCAGGGAACTCCTCAGTCTTCTCATTGGTCAGCAGTTTAGGGCCCAGTGGGGCCTTAGAGGCAATGTCCTCCTTGAAGTAGAGTTGTTCAGTTTGGCTTTGTCAGGGCTCGGCTTCCTCCCTCCAAATGTAACTCTGCTTGACTTGTGCAGATAGACTTCTGAACTCCCACCAGGGGAGATGTTGACAGTCAACTCTGTGCTACCATGTAGTTGTTTCCCAGAGAGTATCCTCACTGGGAGTGGGGGCAGTTTGAGAGAGATGCCTGCGTGGGACCAACTTTCCTTCCGCCCATCCCAGTTCTGCCACTTGCTAGCCGTAGGATTCAGGGTTGGAAATGGAAAAAAATCTACCCTTAGGATAAAGAGGGGCATGAAATGAGAGGATGCAAATATAGCATGTTACCTGCCACCTAAAATGATATAAAATTGGTGTAATGCAAGTCTCCCCTTTATGAGGGGATTCTAAGGATTACAGGAGAATATATAATAATAAATAATGATTATCATGATCATAATTTTTAAAAAAGATTTATTTATTTATGCATACAAGCTGGGGTACAGGCCAGAGACGTGGGGGCGGTGAGAGAATTCACCAGAGACAGAGTGGGGAGTAGAACAGGCAGATGGACGTAAACCCACTGCTGAGGGGAGCAGCGGGAGAGGCAGAAGATGTCTGCCACTCCATGTGAGAATCTTCTCGGCTGGGCATTGAACTCTCATTGCCTCTGTCAACAGCTCCACAACGCAGTGCTTAAACGCTGCACCACCAGGGAGGCCCCTATTATGATCATAATATTAATAAAATAGTATAAATAATAACAAAGAGCCACTAGTGTCTCATATAGAGAGTCTCAATAGATTGTGAGTATTAGTATTAATTTTTTTAGAAGCAGAATGTTCCTTCAGTCTCACAAACACGGAGAGTTCCTATTTACTTGTCCCAGGGAAAACCCAAAAGCACAAGGCCAGATGCACTGCTTGTTTACATAGTTGAATCATGAATCTGCTTTCAAGCAACTTCCTGACATTTTAAATATTCCAGCTGATTCAAGCTGTTGATTTTGCTTCAGTAAAAAGACAAAGTTAACTCTACTTGGACCATTACTGGGGGAAGAAAATCTTTAAGTGGTTCAATATGGTTCTATGATTCTATATGTTACAGATAATGTATTTTAAGGATAAAACCACTTTCTTCCCTCCCTTCCCTCTCCACAACCACTGATTACATCTGTAGCTGACCTATTTTAGAATGTTCTTATCCTCTCACCTGTTCCTAAGAAGAACCCCAGTACCAAGCCTGGATTTATTTCTCCATTTTTTCCTACCGTGCTCTTTTAACAGACCCACAGATTCAACCAACTATAAATGCCGTTTTTAAACATTCACATTCCTCCTCTATGAAATAACTCCTATTGCTTCAGGCTTAAGTTTCCCTTGCTAGTGGAAGTGATAGTTGTGGTTGAAATTTCCATTGTAAACTGCACTTCCAGTTCATGGTGCCATTAAAGAAGTTAGCTCAGTCTATTGAAATAGCTACTGACTGAGCGGGAGAAGGCCTTAGAAAAAGACTATCTGCTCAAAACAAAGCAAACTCTAGACTAGATGATTTGTCTATTGCTATTTAAAAGCCAAACTGGAAGATTTAGATTCCAATGGGAATTTTAAAAACATTTAAAACATGCCCTTCTTCTTCTGCAGAGATGCTCTCTAGCATCACTAATCTCTTATACTTTTCCAGCTGTAGGTTTCTTATCACTAAACACACCAGGATTCTTGCTTACTAAAAGCCAAACAACAACAACAACCAACGTGAAAATGTTATTTTCTTACCCTTCCTGCCTCCTATCCCAGCTCCCTTCCATTTCTTCTCCATTTTGTTGGCAGACTCTTCAAACATATGACATCTACTGTCTGTTCTTTCCACATCTACCCAAACATTCCCTGGCAAGCCACTGATTCTAAAACTGCTCTCTTAAGGGACGATATTATGAAATTAGCAATATATTACATATTTGCTGGATGGCAGGAACTGTAGCGAGCACTTCGATTTCATGCCCCTTTCAACAAAGTAGGATCATCCCCACCTTACACACAAGAAGCTGAAGTTTAGAGACATATAGTCTCTTGCCCTTGGTTCCCCAACTGCTTCATGCCAGATCTGGGACTTGCCCCACCTCTCCTGACTCCAGAAGCCTGTATGGCTTCCTGACTCCACCACTTTGATGGTGCAGGCGGTGCTGGGCAGCCCCTTGCCTGATGCAGTGGCCAGCTCTCAGTGACTTGGTCCTTCGAGAGATAGGAGGAGAGATTCTCATTGGAAGGCCCCTCCCCAGGTATAATCTCTATTCACAGACCTGATTCTAGCCAGTCTCCTGACTCCCTTCTCTTCCTTCTTCAGATTCTACATTACAGTTGGTCCTTGAACAACATGGGGTGAGGGGTACAGACTCTCATTGCTTTCAAAATTCCACTTACAACTTACAGCTGGCCTCCCTTACATCCAAGGATTCAACCAGTCAACTTAGGGGTTGGTTGAATGTGTGGGTGCAGAACTGTGGCTAAAAAACTTCTGCTGCAAGTGGACCCTCGCTGTTTCCACCATATTAGAGGGTCAACTGTTATTTCCCAACTAGTCTTTAGAATATGCTGTGCCTCTATCCATTTCCTGGAGCAGAGGTTTTTGCCTGGGGGCAAATGGTGGGAAGGGAATACCTCAGAATCACCTGAGAAGTTCATTGATATCTGGGGTCCCACCCCTGGAAATTCTAGTTTGGCAGGTCTGGGCAGGGATTCAGATGACATGGTAATAAATATAGCCATAGATATAGCTACAGATATAGATGGATGGCTATAGATAGAGGGATAGAGACAGAGATAATAGATTTTTTTTTTTTAAATATTTTGGCCTTGACTCTGCTGTACTCTCCCGGCTGAGAACCAGGCCATTGCCCCCTGCTTTAGAACTGCCCCCCTGAGCTTGCCTGTTATCCTTCTCCTGACAGGCACATTCAGGTCTCTGATCACTTCCTCTGGTTCCCTGCATGGACCCCCTGCCCTAGCCCACGACACAGGCCATTCTTGTCCAGGCTGCCGTGACTCGTCCTCTCTGTTCTTCTCTGTCATTGATGTGTGCCGCCATCCTTTGAGACCAGCCCCACCCTGTGCCTCCTCCCCTTTCTGAAAACCTTTCTTGTCTGTTCTGTGGAGCCAAGAGTTGCTTCTAGAGACTGTCATAATCGTTCTGAAAATGGTTTGTGTGGGATTTTGCTGTCTTCCCTGATGAAAGCATAGGCTACTCTGGCAGTGCAGAATCCCATGGGGGAAGTGGGGAGCCCATAATTTGGAGTTAGACTGACCTGAATTCTAATCCCAGCTTTGCCATTTCCTAAAAGTGTGGTGACCTCAGGCAGATCCCTTCACCTCTCTCAGCCTCCTTTTCTTCATCTGCAAAAGGAGGCCATAATCAGCCTCCCTGGTGGAGCAACCGGTTAAGCGCAGCACTGTGGGGCCGTCCAGGGCCACTGCAGCAGGAGTTTGATATCCTGCCAGGGAGATTCCCACATGGCGCAGCAGACCTCTCCTGCCTCACCCCCTGCTCCCCTCAGCAGTGGGTTTCCGTCCATCTGCCTGTTCTGTTCCCTGCTCTGTCTCTGGTGAATCCTCTCACCACCCCACACCTCTGGCCTACACCCCAGCTTGTATGCATAAATAAATAAGTCTTTAAAAAAAAAAGGAGGTCATAACACCTTTCTCTAATGGGGTGCTATGAACATTCTAGGAGACATGGAAGGTTTTGGTGTAAGAGCTACTTACTGGAAGGGCTACTGTTATTGTTGTTGTTGCTGCTATTATCAAGCCAGTGATCAAGTTTTATATATCTCAGCAATTGTCTCAGGATCAATCGCAATAGTCACTGACCAAGTCCTCTGTTTATCATTTGAACCTTTGTGCCTACCAGGCTTTCTTCATACTACTGGGTGCGTGTTTTAGTGCTACATTAAAACATGGGAATTCTTTCCCCATATCCACCCCCAGCTCAGCAAACCAGGTTGAAGAGTCAGGAAAGGAGGGGCCTCATCTAACATATAAGAGGATAGAAGACAGTGATTTTTTTTTTTTGTGGGAAAATCTTTTTGAGGATTAGTCTTAAGAAGTAAAATCGCTAGCCACCAGCCGGAACTTTTCTTCATGCTTCTCATTTTAGATTCCTAGAGAGAATATCTTATTGGTTCAACCAGCCCATGATGTGACCTCCTTTTAAGTCCAAAGAGCTGTGAGTGGTTCATGTTAACTGCCTACTCATCAAAACTAGGGTGGGGTGAAAAATTTGAAAGGGGAATTGGGCATAGGCATGAGCTGGCTGACCTATCTGGTGTCGATGTCACGGAGGCTCAAGAGACTGGAGGATTTATGGGTAGTAGCTTCTGAGACCTGACACCAGAGAAGGACACATATCAAAAAGAAGGGTTCCCCAGAAACTGATCCAGTGTCTTTTTTTTTTTAATATTTTATTTATTTATGCATACAAGCTGGGGTACAGGCCCGAGGCATGGGGCGACGAGATGGTTCACCAGAGACAGAGTGGGGAGCAGAACAGGCAGATGGATGGAAATACACTGCTGAAGGGAGCAGCGGGCAAGGCAGGAGAAGTCTGCCGCGCCATGTGGGAATCTCCCCGGCCTGGCAAGCCTGGCGTCGAACTTGCGTTGCCGCTGCTGACAGCTCCACAGTGCAGCGCTTAACTGCTGCGCCACCAGGGAGGCCCTAGTCCAGTGTCTTCTACACAAGGGTCCCTCTTATACCCGAGAGGTGGAATAGGGAAGAAGAAATAGATGTGCCCTTACCTGCAAGGGGGTACAGGGCTGTCTTAGTTTGGGTCCCCCACCACCCAGGCCCTGTAACAAGGATTTGGAACAAACTGATTATTTGGGAAGTGAGCCCAGAAACACTAGGTGGAAGTGAGGAAGTGAGATAGACAAGAAACAAGGCAATCAAGCCTGTACTGATGAGCAGGTTACTTCTAGGGGCAACTGGGACCCACTGGGGATCCTCAAAGAGACATCCCATTGAGGGGAGAGGAAGCTTAGCCCCATACCCAGCCCTTCAGTGCTCAGGGATTGTTCCTGATGCGTTAACTCCCTAGCACTTGAGACCTGTACAGACTGGTCATATTTTTGCAGCTAGAAAATGCCCTCAGAGGACCTCCCTGGTAGCACACGGGTTAAAGTCTCAGCGCTATCAAGTTATTGCCGGCCACTGCTGCATGAGTTAAGTCCTGGCCAGGGAGCTTCCCACATGGCACAGCAAACCTCTCCTGTCATGCCCACTGCTCCCCTCAGCAGTGTATTTCAGTAGATTTTCCTGTTCTGCTCCCCAGTCTGTCTCTGACAAATCCTCTTACCCCCTGCACCTCTGGCCTATACCTCAGTTCTTGTATGCATACATAAATATAATAAATCTTTAAAAAAAGAAATACCCTCAGAGGGAGTGTAGGCTGTTGGCTTGTAAGGGAACCGAATGCAGATGACTCGGGATTAGCCCAAAGGGAGATGGGCGTGACCCTATCTGCATTTGTATGGGGGCCAAGATTATTCAATGGGAAGGCACTTAGATTCCAACTCTGCCATTCACTGAGAGTCTTGGGTAGTCATCCAGTCATCTGAAAACATCCCTGAGGCTGTTTTCCCTTTTGTAGAATGGGAGCCTTCAACACTCAGGGAGGTTTGAAATATAAGGCTATAACTACCATAAAACATTTAGTACAATGTTTTGTCCAAGAGAGTGCTCAATGAAGGCTACCTAACTTTACCACCATTATTTGTAATTGCAGAAGAAGAGAAGTGGTTCTTATTTCCAATGGACTCTGACTTATGTTAAGAGAAAACAATTTTCCTCACTAAGTTCATTTATTTAATAGATGGAGGCAGAAGAAGCTGCTGCTAAAACAACATCAGAAGTGAACCTGGTAAACTTACCTCCCAGCTATCACAATGAGACCAACACGGAGACTAAGGTTGGAAATAATACCATCCACGTACACCGAGAAATTCACAAGGTAAGGGCGGTCCTCCTTTCTATAGTGCCCAGTCCCACTAGTGAACTAAGGTCTTGTTTACATGTTTGATACATAAGCCAAAAGCACAAATGAGGATGGTAAAATAAGGGTTAAAACCAAAGGATGTGAGGGAGCTGTTTAACGGGAAAAGATGCATATAAAAAACCTAGTAAATTGTTTTTGCATTTAAGCATAATTTATTTCCAAGCTTCCTCCCTGTCCAATTGCAAAGGAATGTTGAGGGATTTTTATCACTTGGAAATAAGGAAGCAAACCAATGTCTAAAGAGAAACTTTCCTAGCATTGAATTTGGGGGATTTATCTCCAGGGTTTCATGTATACTTCCATGGAGTGTTGATATACACACCGTGTTATGTAAATAATCTTTACTGTCTCCTTAGAAGGATCTCAAGTGTGACATTTTCAGAAGGGAAAGCCTCTATTGTCACAAGATGAAACATTCATTTATTGGTTTGCCATTCAAACTTCTGTAGCCCTACAACATATCTAGGTGTCTCTCAGTCTACCATCTTGCATGAGGAACAAGCATGTTTGTCCCTGATCTGAGTTGAGGAAGAAAACATGGCAAATCGAGAGAAACAGAGCCTTAGCCTTCCTGGGTATAGGCGTCTCCAGTGGGATTTTGGCACCATTTTGAGAGTAAACCATGGAAGCCTGTGTTCTCTCAAAATGAGTCTGCTGTGCACATGTTCACGAAGGGCTGTAGTGCTGACATCCTACTGTGAGCACAAAGGAGCTTGGCCGCTGGGCTTCTCTTAGCTCCTGTATACAAGGCTACAGTGGCTCTCCCCTAGGAACCTCGTCAGCGTTCAGGTAATGAGCTGACTGGAGCAATAACACATCTGCACCATACAGCATAAGGGGACCAATTTCCATGAACCATCGCCTTGAGGAAAAGTAGCCTTTGTGTGGCCTTTCTCACAGTGCATGCTGATGGGCCCAACTTCAGAGGCCCTCTCTTCTCTACACATCTACCCTTCCCCAGATAAGTGAGTGAGTCCCTTGCTGAACAGAACCCCCTGGTGTTGTTCATCTGAAGACTGAGATTGTTTCCAGAAGTGATTATCTTACTGTTGTCAAAACCAATATGAAGTCACCCTTTCTGACAAGAATTAGCCGGCAGGTTTGGCTGCTGCTCCCAGTTGCTCCCCAAAGGTGTCAGAATACCCAGTGTGCATCCTACCAGTAGTGAGTGTGACTTTGTAAAATTATTTAAATGTTAGGACCCTCACTAACTGTATTTATGAAGTAGGGTTAGCAACATCTACACTACAGTCTTATGAGGGTCAAATAATCTAGATTATATGAGAGCTGATTGTCAACTAT
Source organism: Scalopus aquaticus (assembly GCA_004024925.1). Taxonomy (NCBI): domain Eukaryota; kingdom Metazoa; phylum Chordata; class Mammalia; order Eulipotyphla; family Talpidae; genus Scalopus; species Scalopus aquaticus. The sequence continues at coordinate 19,480 of PVIJ01003396.1, forward strand.
GAAGTGCTGTGCAAAAGCAAGTTGATCTTATTACGACTTTGCTGTTATCAGCCCAGTGCAGTAGCTTTCAAGTGGGTTCCATGGAGCATATTTGAAAACTTTGCATCTATTTGTCCTCCTACAGATACAAAGGCGCACATTAGTACAATAAAGGCTCTGAGAATGCCTGCAAATGTATAATACTTTAGAGTTCTTTTAAGCATTGGTTGGTCCTATAAAAATCTGGTATAAAGTAAGGAAACAGTATCTCTGTGCCGAAGAGTTGAATTATTTAGGTAAATTTTTAATTATGTTGATGAAGATGTGATCCTTACCACCTCAGAACTGGGCCTTGATCCACGGCTGCAAATGAGGCTGAGAGTTCCCACGTTGTCTGGGTGTAAGTTCCTGAGATACTGGAGTTGGCAGGAACTTTTAAAGATGACCTACAAGTGAGGAAATTATGAATCAGAGAAAAGAAATGAACTGTTCCAGATTATATCCTAGATGAATGTTGGCAACTAAGGCTGAAAGAACACAGCTCTGAGCCAGTCCTTTCTATTTTGCATCAACCCAATTGTGCTCACCTCTGATGGGACATGAACGACCTGCTGCCATGTCCGGACTCTCAGGCTCAGCTTTGAGATGCCTGCTCCTGATTACAGAATCAGAGGCAGAGAAAAGACAGAGTGTTGGACCAAGTCTTTCAATGGACTCAGGCACTTGATGAAACAAAATTCACTAGAATCAGGACTGGGGCTGCTGTCACTAAAACTGCTTGCTTGTCGTGAGAGACATCTGCTTAGACTCCCAGGCCTGTCATTATGGAAAAGAAAGCTGACATTGGATTTCACGTGATGAGCTCAAAAGTAATAAAAATAGCTAATGTTGAGTACTGACTAGGTGACAGGCTCTGTGCTGAGTGTTTTCTATATACCACCTTGTCCTCCATAACGACCCATTGGTGGACTCCATAGTATCTCCTCTTACTGCGTGGAGGAGAGCTGCCCGTCAGAGAGCTGCTGGTGGGACTCAGTGAGGAGGGAGCGGGCATTCTGTTGACTTTGCTGGATGCCTCAGATTTCAAAAATGAAATTAAACAAAACTCATGTGATTTCCCCATAATTCTTTTTATTTCGCATTCTCTCTTCTTGTTCTACAATAGGTCACCAACAACCAGACTGGGCAAACGGTCTTTTCAGAGACAGTCATTACATCTGTGGGAGAGGAAGAAGGCAAAAGGAACCACGTGAGTTGTCGTTGCCCTTTCACTGACACCCCAAGGCACACGTACCTTTGTTTAGCCTGTCAAGAGTAACCCAGACTTTGGACCTTGGGCAGGAGGGAACTGAATCTCATGTGCCTCCCCTGCCTCATTTCTACCAGGATTCTCCAGTTTCTATATTCCTGACTGACCAATGCAGTGGGGTTCCACCTCCATGTTCTTTGCATCAGAAGCAGAGAGGTTCGACCCAGTTGTCATTTATATGGCTCTGCAGCCTTGAAAGGGGAACAAGTTGGTACCAAGGACATTGATTGGGGACCTGGTGCCCAAGGCCGTGAAATTCCCTAAAACCTGAAGCACAGTGCATACCTTTTAGAATCCCAGCCCAAATCAGGCAGTTTGAGAGCAAGAACATCTTAAGTGGAACCTAGTGGCCTAAGGAAAAAGTGTGCCCTCCTCTCCAGGCTTCGTGTTCTGGCCCCCCGTGATCACACCTGCTGCCTGCTGCCTAGTTCAGATCTAGGCTGGTCTTTACAGCATTATAGAGTCCTAAAGTTGGGAGGGGCATCATTTCACAGAGGGAAAACTCGGGCACAGTTCCGGTGCCCAGTGGGCGTCACTGGTTCCCAGGCTCCCAGGTCAGAGGTGACCCCCTTGCACTTCATCTTCTCAAAGAGATGGCTAGCTGCAGACATAGATGCCTGGTGAGGAGGGGCCCAGGTGCCTGCCACACAACGAGGTCAGATTTCAAATACGCCCCCTTGGGGGAACTGCAAGGACCAGCCTCTCTGCACCAAGGACCTAATGCAAATTCCAACTACTAGTTCTCTCCTCTGAGGTGCAGTATGTGTCCCTCACCTTCAGGGAGGATGATGGAGCTTTTCCTCCTCTCTTTTGGCCTCATACCAGAGAGAGCCGCACTACCCCTAATAGTTAGGGAGGTGGTGTTGGCGTGGGTGGTTGCTGGTGTTTGGCACGTGCTCAGAAGTCTCCTGTAGGCTGGGTGTCCAGCTGGCTGTGTGTCATAAGGGTGACCATTCAAGGGACCCTGGTGGCAGTGGAGGGTGAGCTGTGTGGGGCATGGAGAGAGCTCTAGGCTGGAGGCTTGAGTGTACCCCTTATGAGCAGGTCCCCTGGAATTCCCACCTTCCAACAAGTCATCTGTCCAAACTCCATCCCCAGACTGTGAAACTTGGAAGTTTGATTAAGATCAAGAAAAAAGAAAGACCACTGTTCAAAGGTAGCAAGAGAAGGGGAAGTGAAACAAAACAAATAGTCTGAGGATACAGGAGGGAGAAGCTTTAGAGTAAAGAGATGTGAGCCCCTGTTTTCAGCCCCATGAGTAGGAGGGCCTGAGCAGGAGCTACTGAATAGAAAGGGTGGGGAAGTAGAACTCTCAGGGCTATGAATTAGGGGGAGAAAAAAAGCCTTTGTCCTCACATTAAAAAAAGTGTATTATACACCCTGACCCCTGGGAACTTCTCAGAGTTTAGACGTAGCAACCCTGGCGGTGAGCCCACCTGCACCCGCTAGAGGCCCAGGTGCATGCCTGGCTTGCAACAGGCTCATGCCACGCTCCCCCTTCACTGCCCAGAGTGAACCCACTATGGCAGGTCTGAGGCCTGTGCTGCGGGATTGAGGCTCTGAGCATGCTGGGCAGGTGAGAGACAAGGCTCAAAATATGCCAAGAGAGTGCTTGGTCAGGGAGCAGCTGCCTGCACTTGTGCGTGGTAGCCAGCGAGTTTATGCTGCTCTCCTGAGTGTGCGTGCCCTGTGTCCCAATGCCTGTCCATGCTTCGGCTCAGCTGGGAGGCCCAGAGTCTCCATGCCTGCCCACACAGTCTTTGTCCATTATGTGATGGAGACATACACGTGGTGCCTTGTGTAGGGCGTAATCTGAGCCCTGCGTACCACGGACCTAAGGATACATACAGGAGGTAATGGGGGAGATGATCTAGGAAACTCGGAAGGTAGAGACTCAACCAAGTTTTTCGGGATTCCTGCTCGAGACTCACTGAGTTTCTCTATGAGAATCAGCTCCAATCTGATTACTTAGAAGGGAGAGCTGGGGCATCTGATGCTTGTCCTGCCGATGCCTGGGAAATCCTGCAGGTCTTTGGATAACAGACTGGAGACTTTTTGGTCACCTGGGAAAGGGACACCCCATGGCAGAAATGGCAGTGTGTTACCTTCCGACAGAAACTCAATGGTTGTCGGTGTGGCTTGCCAAGAGTCAGAGAAGTGAGATCTCATTTCAGATGCTCACAGAATTTCCCACTAACTCCCCATATGGCTCCTGCCTACCATTATCTGAACCAACTGAGCTGGGGTGCAAGAATCATCTTTACAGAGGCATTTGCCCCATTTTCTGAGAAGGAAACTGTAAAGACTATTTGCCTTCAAAGGAAGGCAAAAGGTCAAACATTGTCATACTGTCCCATTCCATGGTTTTGTAACTGACTAATTTTTACAACTGGCTCTGCAATACATTTTGCTTACTGAAGAAACTTGCTCTTAAAAGGAAGAGGGAGAGTTGCCATTCAAAGGATAAAATCGTATGCTGATCATAACCTTAAAATACTGTAAACAGGGACTAAATTTTCAGAATTTAAAATTCCCAAATGAATTCAATTAAAAATCATCACCAACACCCGGAATTTTCCTTTCCTCAAATGCTGTTGTGTGTATTAATATGTATGGTAACCCAAGGAGACTCATGGAAAGTTACAGACAGTAATACTATATGCCTGTCTAGAAAATTTAGCACAGTGCGCGCAAGGTATTGGTCTGTTTTTACATTCAAATCTGAAAGGACATGGAGGTTTGTTATTGCACCGAGTGAGAGCCCTGGCGATGCTGATGAGGGCTGACTTCTCTGAGGCTTTTGTGCTGAGCCCCGAGCCTGTCTCTTCGCCTGCTGGGATTAGACTGACGCTGTGCTACTTTTGTGCAGGGGGTTAGGAAGAAAGCAGTGTGGGGGAGATACAGGAGCAGACAAGCCATTGTGCACATATGAGCAGCTTTTATTTATAGTGCTGTGTCCCCAGATATGATGGATCTCGTTCAATTAACCAAGGCATCATTTCAAAGGGACTCAGCCTCTATTTAAAACACAGCTCCCAGCCACAAAGCTTAGCCCACCGCGCATTTGTCATCTATTCTATTTTCACATTAGAATGGGTTATTTTTAAAAGTAGGTTTGTTTATTTTTCCAGTTGAACATTCCTAATCTGAACCAGTAGTTTCAGTCATTTATAAGCAACTCTAAGATACTGGTCAAGGCTTCGGAGACAACAGGTAGACAAATTTCACTATTGAGAAACACCCAGAGAGCAGCGACTTGAGTGAGCCAGTGACTTCTTTGTCCTGGACATGACCAGAGTGGATAGTGCCTTTTGACAGTAGACCAGGACAAGGACAGTGGAATTCTCTACAACAAATGTGTACCAGATATCTGTTGTAAGGATATTTTATTACTTGTGTTAAAGTCTGGCAGAACTGAGGTAGTAAGCCGTGGCAGAATTTCTGAAAGATTTGTTTGTTTCCCATAGAACAGTAAACAGCCTATCACTTCAAAGGCCAGAGGGTCCCAGCAAGGGTGCAGGAGGAGAACGGGTGCTGTACAACCTCCTTCTCCACCAGGTCTCAGGTTCTTCCTTGCCCCAACTTGTTTCAGCACGGAGTAAACACAGGTGGGACGCCAGCTTTGTTTGCTCCCGGTGCGCTGATTTCTGATGCTGGAATCTGACAATTTAAGGAAATTGCAAAGGGCACCATGATGACAAGTCATGGGTTTATCTGAATGGAAACACCCTCAGACAGGGCATGGGCCTGTTAGGAAAACACAGTTTTCCCAAAGGCCTTGCTGGGTGTAAGGGGATGGGGTGGCTGTGTTGCAAGAAATTCTGTCCTTCCTGTCATTCTCCAGGCAGAAAGAAGAAGTCTGAACCAGGCGTGAGACTCACCTGACTTCAAACCCTGCCTCTGGCCCTGTAGTTTATCAAATGGGGTTGATAATCCATCCCCACCCCCACCCCCACCCCCACCCATACATAAAACCAGGTGAGAACTCGCAAGGCCAGGTGGGAAAAAGTCTCGGTGTAAGGCTCATTATAACTGAAGGTAATTAAAACTAGGTTCTAGTTGCCTTCTCTCCTGGTTCCCGGAAACCTACTGCACAAAGAATAGAGTTTGCCTGGAAGGCCTCTACAAGCCTCTTCCTATTGACGCGCATAGTGGCAGCCGTGGGCTAAGTGGGCTAAGTTCTCCAGCGCCTGCCTCGCCCTCTGAGTCACGCGCTTTGCCAGAAACTCTGTGCTCCTGACACAAGGTTGACTCACCCTGCTGTTCTCGTGCTTGCAAGTCATGTGTCGGGTTTGGGTGATGGGGATAGCAAGAGAAGGGAGGATGGGCTGTCATGAAGAAGAATAGGTGATGGACAGGTGCTGACAGGTTCCCGGATGGGGCCCAGGTGGGGAGGATGTGCACCTGTGTTCCCCTTTCTATGGAAAACAACAGACTTGGGGCTCTGAGGATAATAACATAGTCCTGCATTCCACATTCCTATTACCAGACATTTGGGTACATTTTTGTGTTTAGATTCATATTTTAAGTCAACTGTGATTTCTGGCCCTCTGTATGGCCCTTATGCCTTAACCCAGTAGGACAAAATTATAGTGAAAATCAAAGAACTCTGGATCATTGCGACAAATGAATAAACAATCTCAAAGTTGATGAAGGTGAGGAATTTTTAAAATTATATTTATTATCTATTTATATTTTAATTGAGGTAATGTTGGTTTGTGTTGTTTATATTTTGTAAGGATAAGATCCCCCACACCATTTCCATGATGTTAAGGTGAGCAGTTTTTAAGAAGTAATCATTTCTTTTTGAGCATAACCCCTAACTATATTAAGTTCTACTCTCCTCAACCGAATTATCCTTCAGAAGGAACTCATAGAATATGAATATTCCACATTCAAAATCAAAATACTATGAATTTAATAAATGAGCTTAATTTAGGTTTCATATAAGTTGTATAGATATAGGTCCTCTAAATAATATGAAGCAGGAAAATAAGCAATTGCAGAACAATATATACATATATGTTTATATATACAATATACTCCACTTTTCGGGAAAAACCTAAACCTTAAAACGCTTGGCAAAATATCTACTAAATCATTAATTGTAGATATCTCTGAAATAACTGAAATTTGCAGAGACTTTTCCTTTAGAGGTTTCTATGTATCTTTTTTAAGATTTATTTTTATTTATTTATGCACACAATAACTGGGGTGTAGGCCAGAGGTGCAGGGGTGAGGGTGGGGTGAAAGGATTCACAGAGACAGAGTGGGGAGCAGAACAGTCGAATCTACTGAAGTACACTGCTGAGGGGAGCAGTGGGTGAGATAGGAGAGGTCTGCTGTGCCATGTGGGTCAGCTCCCTGGCAGGGAATCGAATTCATGGCGCAGTGGCTGGCAATAGCATGATAGCACTGAGACTTTAACCCCTGTGTCACCAGGGAGGCCTGGTTTCTATATATTTTTAATGTTTTAAAAGAGCTTGTGAATTTGTTATAATTTTATTGTGAATATCTATATTTCTGGACAGTTTTGCAAATATTTTCATTTTGTAAGTCCTAGAAATTAAATTACCAGGTCAAAGGGTATGCATAGCTCAGATTTCAAGAGATACTGCCAAATTTTCCTCCTGAAAAGGTATCCTAATTTTACTCTGCATTTCTGATCCTGTTTCACCAACTCTCACCTATAATGGGCATAACAGTGGTTGACCACCTGTATCTTTTTGTTCTTATTTCTTGGATTATTAAGGTCAAGAGAGCAGGCTGTTTGAGAATTCAAAGTTGGAGCAAACTGCTCCACAAATTTATCCCCTCCTTTCCTCCTTTTTTCAGAGAGAAAGGTCAGTTTTGCATTCCAGGCTGTCTGCCCTGGTGCAGAGCAGATTAGGAAGGTGTGAAGTTCCGGAAGATGGCTAAGGGGCTGTGAGTCACACCAGGGAGCAGGTGATGGGGACACAGTGGGCTACCGCCTCCACTCTGTAAAACCAAAACACAAAGAAAACAGTCATCCCCCTTCCCCCCACACCTCCACCAGCACCCCCAAAAAAGGCTTAGATGTCTTGTGGGAGGAGGACATGAGTGGGGTGGCTAAAGGTGTGGGCACAGATCCAGTTCACAGTGCTGCTCTATTGCTCTGAACTGTGACTGATTAAACTCTTTAAACATGGTCTTATATACACAATGGGGTTCAGAGAAGTGCCATCCATATAATATAGTCATAAGGATACAAAAAATTAAAAAGAGAAAATAATCCAAGTCAAAAACACCACACAGAGCCTAATACAAGAGAATAAGCAGGAATAGGCGGTCAATAAATGTCAGTCATTTATTGTCCTCATACGATGACACCCCAACATGGCTATCAAAATCCCCAGCATCAGTTATTCAACTTTTTCATTTATTTGCACATCATTGAGCACTTACTCTTTGTCTGGCAGAGAAATGTAAAAGAAAGTTCCTAACATCAGAGACCATGCAGGCTCGTATCAAAGTGAAATAAATCAGAAGGAGAAAGATAGTGATGTTTATCACTCACATGTAGAATACAAAGAAACTAAACAAAGAGTTAGAAAAAGACAAGCTAAAAAAATGAACCCTTGAAAGCTGACTACAGAACCAAGGCATTTGGGGGGTGAGCAGGTGGGGAGTGTTGAGAACAAAGAGGGAAAGGAACATGGAGGGTGGGGTTGATTTGGTTGGGGGCACTATGGTGGCGACACCTGGAGGAGGGTTCCTATACTTCCAAGTGACAACAATGGTATAAACTAATGTTACCTTACTTAAAAATAAATACAATCATTTTTAACGAGATAAAAAAAATAATTATCAGATCATCACAACAAGGATTCATATTTCCTAAGGAGCTTTGCATGGGCTTCAGATCAGGAAGCCAGGGAAGACTTCGTTGTTGTTTTTAAAGATTTATTTATTTATGCATACAAGCTGAGTGTAGGCCAGAGGTGTGGGGGGGGAGGCAGTGAGAGGATTCACCAGAGACAGAGTGGGGAGCAGAACAAGCAGATTGACTGAAATACGCTGTTGAGGGGAGCAGCAGTCAAGTCAAGAGAGGTCTGCTGCGCCATGCGGGAATCTCCCTGAGTTGCAGTGGCTGGTGACAGCTTCATAGTGCTGAGACTTAACCCCTTGAGTCACTAGGGAGGCCCTTCCAGGGAAGACTTTGCTGTGAAACAACTCATGGTCTCTATTGTTGCTGCTTGTCTCATAAGCAGAGGCACTCATTGCTCTCTTATTCCAGACTATCTTGTCAAGGTACAGCAAGCAGCCTTGGGAGACAGAGACAGCTCTTCCTCCTTGGAAGAGGGCAGGCTTTCTTGCAGCCATGATGAACAAATCAGGTTCTCCATGCTTGGCATTCCTCGGCTGTAACCCACTGCACACACACCATTCACCCGGGCACCTCCACGTTGCTTCCCCAGTCTGCCCAGGGGGGATGGGTGCCAATATGAAGCTTGGGCTCCATATGGGGTGTCGGCAGATGAAGTCCTTTATCTCTGCACCGGGAGTCTCATCTTGTCCATGAAACGATGGAAGGCTCACTTGTCACCTTGCAAGTAAAGTCTCAGGCCCTTCACACTTCTTGGCAGTCTTCCTGGAAGAGGTGACAGTTGAGCTGTATTTTGAACAATGACTAGGAATTCTCAGTTATAGAGAGGAAAGTTATTCCTTGGAGAAGCATTGAAAGTCAAAGAAGCCTGGGGAAATGAGGGCATGTTTGACCACTACTAGTAGTTGAGGATGCCAGAGCTGGAGGTATATTTAAGGGGCAGCAGATATAGCTGGGAAGAGGCAGGAATTATATCAGGAAGGACTTTGAGAGTCAAAGAAACCCATGCTGAGTCAGGAACATACCCTGCATCTGAAGGGCTTTAACGTGCCTGCACTCTATGCACAGTGTATTGCGGCTCTGTGCAATGCCAGAGGAAAGAGCCAGGGAGACGTGGTTTGGACGGCAGACATTGGTGGGGACAGGATTTTGCTTAAGTCTGCTAAAGCTTGAAGTCTGAGTCCCTTCTGGGCAGCAAAACCTGTGTCCTGCAGAGAGCCTGACTTCAGGATTGCAATCTGGAAACTTGCTTAGAATGGAACACTCTGGTTTTGCTTAGTGGCAATAAATAGGCCAGATAAGTGACAGTGATTGAACTTGACTTCTCATTAGGTGGCGGCTGCAGAACAAACTGCTTCTGTTGTTTCTGTGAGGGACTGAAGAACTCCCCGTGCAGGTGTCTGGCTGCCCCTGCTCTTAGGGCCTGAGGATCCTTCCAGGTCAGCCTGGACAACATTCACTGTGGGGCTTTCGCCTCCTGCCTGTACCACACGTGGTCCTGCTCTTTCTTACCCTTTGGCTTTGTTCTGAAAACTCATAAAGCTCTTGGGATCCATTTTGTTTGGCTTTTAAAAATGGCATCAAGGATCACAACAGGGGCCTCTCTGATGGCCTTGGGGTTGTCTCAGTGCTCTCACCGCTACAGCCTGAGTTCACTCTCTGGCCAGGGAGCTGACCTACATACGGCGCAGCCCACTGCTCCCCTCTGCAGTGTATTTCAGTAGATCTGCCTGTTCTGCTCCCCACTCTGTCTCTGGTGAATCCTCTCACCCCCCTGTACCTCTGGCCTACCCCCCCCCAAAAAAAAAGGGTCACAACATTCCTCAATACTCCCTCATTTAGTCACTATGACTCAAACAACAAGATGAACCAGTGCTTCTCCAAACCCACCTAGTTTACCTATTTCTCATTTTCAGGATTGAACAATCCATTAATGCTGAGATGTGATTTAGTGCCCCATAATTAGTAAATGATCTTAGTGACCATAATAAAAACAGGTGAGGATGAGGATGAAGGTGAGCACTGCCACTGATGGAGCCCTCGTGTGTCAGGCTCAGAGCAGATATCCTGTTGACCCATTTCCTAGAGGAAGGAACCAAGGCTCACAGAAGTCACACTGTGTGACAAAGCCAGTAGGTGGCCAAACCAGTCCTAAGAGAATAAAACACTTAGGTCTATGGATTTCAAAACTTCCAAACCTGTGTTCTTAAGAAACACTTTTTTAATGTGGTAAAATATATATATAACATATAATTTCCCATCCTGACCCTGTTTAAGAGCACAGTTCAGTGTTGTTAAATATGTCACATGGACAGGCAGCCTACCTCAGAACTCCTTGCAGAACCTCTCTACCCATGAACCTCTCTACCCCTGAAATAGTAACCCCCGCAGTCTCCCTCGCCAGCCCCTGACAAGCACCCTCTACTTGCTGCTCAGTGAACCTGACTACTCTATATAGGTGCCTCATGTGAATAGAATCAGATAGTATTTGTCTTTCTGTGCCAGACTTATTTTTACTTAGCATAATGTCCTCAAAGTTCACCCATGTTGTAGCAAGTGTCAGAATTTCCTTTTCACGTCTGAAAATATTGCATTTTGTTTCCATTTATCCATCAGGGGCACTTGAGTTGTCCCTGTCTCTTGGCTATTGTGAGTTTTGCTGCTATTACATGATTGGGCAGATATCTCTTGGAATCCCTGATTTCACTTCTTTTTGGTGTGTGTGTCTGGTATTTATCATTTTATGGTATATCCCATAAATGGAGTTGCTGGAGCCTATCAATCCTATTTTTTATTTCTTTGAGGAATCACATACTACCTTGCACATTGTACGTTCCCACCTGCAGAGAACAAGGTGGGACATTTTTTCGCCTCTTGGTTTCCTTGACAGAGGGCACTTGGGGACTCAAGGGCCCAGTTTGAGCTGAAGGGCTGTACAGAAATTCTTGGTCTCTGCTGCCCTTGGTCAAGGCAGTGCCTCCCAGTGCGGGTTTCAGTGGTTGCCTCTGCGGTGTGGCAACCTCCCTTTCTTGGGGGTAAGGAAATTTGGGGGTATAAATAATGTCAGTAATCAGCAGTTCTCATACACCATCCTCCCACACTAGCCCACATGCTAAAAACCGTGCCCACGCTGGGGTACTCAGACTTGGGCTGAGTCCTGGAGATTCACCTCTGGATCCGAAGATGTGACTTTCTAGACCATTAAGAATCCCCTCTCCGCATCCTACTTTGTGAAATTCTCATCGTGCGTTCCTAAGAGAATCACAGCAGTCAGGGGGCTGCATGCTGCCCAAGCATGCAGACTCCTTGGGTTTCCGGTCTCCAAGGAGCAAATTTTTGGAGGGTGATTTTTTAATTCCCACCAATGGAATGGCTTCCTGGGAGGAGGGCCAGGGACAGAGTCAGAATGGGGTGGGGTGGGGGCAATACACAGGGACACATTTGATGCTCTTGGGGTATTCAGTCATGCCCCAAGTATGATAAGCTGAGCTGGCCTCCCAGACCAGGGAGGAAACCTCTCTTGGCGCCATCCCCAGCAGACAGCACAAGGCAGGGACTTGATCTGTGCAACTCTGTATTGACATGGTGGTCGTTGAGTGGACACATTTAAGGATGCAAACTGTGCGACCAAAGAGTACACTGGGGAATATAAACAGAAGCAGAAGTTTTTGAAGATAAGATTCAGCGAAGGGCTGCAAGTGTGCAGATGAGTTTTCTTTGTTTGAAAAATGACCTTCTGCATGTTTTTCTTGCCTTCATTCATTCCTCTAATTAGAGAGCACCTACTTTTTGTTGGACTGTGTACCAGGTGTTTTTGCACGTTTAATTTTCTAATCCTTGTAACACAGAGAAGTAATTTATTTGACAAATGAAGACACTAGAGTTTAAGGACGTTCAATCCCCAGTGTCATGGGAGATGGTTAAATGGTGGAATTGGAATATGAAGCCAGAAGTAAATTTTTTCCTCTTCAATAAAAAGCTATATTTCTGGTAGAAAAAGTCATGGATATTTGCAGCCGTAATTCTGGGTGGTTTTGAAGAAGCTTTCTATCACCTGATTATGTTCCTGTTATTTCTATCAAGTCATTAAGCAAAACCTTTCCATGCCCAAAATGAGAAACTAAAATCATAAACGACAGCCATTTGGCAGTAGACACAGGGCTCTTTCCTTCCTGGGATGGCAGAGCCCTCGGGGTCACCAAGAATGTCAGGGAGCATGGTTAGGAAGCTGTGGAATCTCTCACCCTCTTTCTTTCACTCTCACTGTTGATCGGGCATCAGACCTGCCGCCCCTGGAAAGGAGCATTTTAAGTGGGTGGCACGTGCCGTATCTGAAGCGGTTGGCCACTGACGCATTTTAGTGACGTGATATGGAAAATACAGTCACTGGATATTCCATAGTCTCATCATTCAGGGCCTCCCGAAGAGCAAGCAGGTACAGAAGGCAGTGGGAGCCCCCCACCCTGTGAGCAGCAGTAAGAATGGGGAGACATGCTGACTCAAAGATGGAGGAGGGCCTGCATCCCAGCTGGTGGGTCACCCACGACTCCAGGCGGGCAGCCTCCGAGCTCAGTCCCAAATGCACACGGTTCCCCGGCCTTTGACTTTTCCCATCACTCACGGGCCCTGTTGCCTCCGTGATGTCTGCAGGAAACTTCATCCTGCCGGAAACAGTGGAGACCCCAGTGGTCACCCTCAGTACCCCCTTGAGCAGAGCTGCTCCCCTTCTGCCAGCACTTTACTAGGATGTGGGGTGGGGGGTAAAAAAGAGAACTAATATTTACTGCACTCCTACTATGTGCCAGGTACTGCATGACCATTTCACATTAGCTAATTTCCTTAATTCTTACCAAACCCACCTAAAGCTGAGTCCTAACCCATCCTGAAAGAGCAGAGAATGACTCACCAAGCTTCCATAGCTAATAGGTGGCAGAGTTGGGGTCTGGAAATAAGCCTGCCTTACCCGAACCCCAGACTCCTATGACACACCATTATCTTGTAGCAGGAAGGTCACTACTAGTAACGGAATGTCTGGCCTGTGCCATGATAACATGGACACACTTGTCACCCTTGATCTTCTGGCAGCATCATTGCTTAGGTCTTATTTCTCCCATTTTCCTGATGAGGAAATGGAGGTCCATAATGTTAAATAACTTACCTGGGCTTGCCCAACAAGGAGAGTTGGGGAAGGAAGCAGGCTTGGGGCGCTCATGTTGGGGGTGGTGTGGCTGGTTCCTCAGGGCCTGCCTCAGCCGGCAACCCTGGCGCCATGGTGACTGGGGGGGTGGCTCCAGGGGGTCGGGGCAGGACAGCCAGGTGTGCCAGGCCACTGCACGTGACTTCCGCTTGGACCTAGAGCTTTCCGCCTCCCCTGCCGTCACATGAAGGTGAAGCCAAGCAAGACAGGGGCACTTGTGAGCAAAATGAGGTCAAAGCATCTGCTTTTCCACAACTGAAACATATTAAGGCCTTCTCCAGGCTCATTAGCGTAAATGGTTCAACTTGAAAGCTTCAACAATTCCACAAGCCCCCTATTCAGTCCTCACTGTGGTAGAGCTTTGTGGGCAGTGTTGGGAGGAGAGAAAGAATTGCTGCCAAGGGCAGGAAGGGGCCCAGAGCTGAGGGGCTCACGAGCTCACGCAAGGCCCAGGGCGAAGACCAGGCTGGTTCCCCAACCGGTGGCCCTGGCAGGGGCTCAGAGTAATTATTTTTCTGCTCAGAGAGAAACAACTTTTTGTTTGTTTTGCTTTAAATTTTCTTATTTTCCTTTTTAAATTTTTTTTAAGAAAGTTGAAGGAATGTTTTGAAATGTATTTTTAAAGAGGGTGCTTGACTTGAAAAGGGTAACTTCGGGTGTCCATTGGAATCACCTTCTCAACCCAGATAGAACTCATGGAAGAGAAAATGTACTTTATTTCCACTACTCTCTTCAGTGGAAGCAACTAATGCTATTATTAGCAGTACATGTGTTAACAATAGCAATCACAGTTTTGCCTTACTGTTTTAGCACTTGTTTTGAAATAACATTCCCTTTCATCACTACTTAAAAATTTCGTTTCAGACCCACCATGAGATCATAGTAGTCAGTGTGTGAGTCAAGAAGGCCATAAAACACTATCTCAAAATGTTGTGACAACTACATTTCTGTGCAATCATTTTCCTCCGTAATGTTAGGTGTTTTTCTCTGTTCATCTAAATGCATTATTCTGAGAAAGGGGTCCATAAACTACACTAAGTGCCGTAGGAGTTCACGGTGCAAAAAAAGGTGAAGACTCGTGTTTTATGAAAGGTCAGTGGCGCATGCACACACTGGAGCCTCTCAGTCATTCACAGTCATTCAGATGCAGACATGCCCTCACCTCACAGCAGGGGTCTGTCTGTGGCCTTCCCTGCAATGGAAGCCCCCCCACCGTAGACGGACTTAACCCCCAGTTTCCCTGAGTGGTGCCAGAAGGTCTGAATCCTAAGGCCTGTGACAAGCTATTCTCAGGAAGCTGAAGCATGAACAAATTCTGGACACCAGCTTTTGGTGGAGGAGTGCTTGAAAATGTTGGAGTTAGGGCCCATCTCAGATGTAGGGTTGCACAGGTGGTCCCAGATCTGCTGTTTGATACAGCTTAACACAGGTGTGGCTTGATGGGAAGCCTGTCAGCCCTGCTGCTCAGCTCCTGAGGAGGTTTATCTCTTTCTCTCTGAGAAGGCCCAGGCTTGGTCTGTAGCATGGCCACCTGAACTGCCTCTTGAGGCATCTTCTGAGTGCCTTCTCCCTCCAAGACCTGTTCACTAAGCCTCAGCTTGAGGACACAGACAAAACATGCAGCTGGAGATTTTCCATGCATCTGGAGGCACCCCAAGCATAGCCCGGAGCCTGTTTCCCTAGGAGAAGACTTCCAGTGAAGTCTCCAGTCCCAAGTCTTTGGGATGGACAATGAAAAGAAGAAAGGTGATCTGGTCTTTATCACCCCATAGTTTTTTGCAGAGACACTGATGTCATACTCTGAGGAACTAGACGTTCTATAGGCTCCATGTTTAAAGGTATGTAGGGACGTGAGGCATGCATCGCTTTCTTCCCAAGTCAAAGGGAAAACAATGTGAAGGGCCTGAGCTAGGTCAAGTCACTGTCTCATGTGAAAAGAGTAAACGAGAAACCAACTGAGTGACTATGGAGAAATGCGAGCCCTCTCCAGTGACAGAGAGGGTCCCTGATGGAATCAAACCTGACTGGGTAGTCAGAACATTCTCAGAACCTACATAGCTTCTTGTAATTTCTGAAAAGAGTAAGCAGACACTCGTACCCTATCCCTGAGGCCCACTCTATTCTTCCTCTCTCCCATGTTGCTGTTTTTCTCTGAGTGAATGACGTGTGCCATCATCTGGACAATAGCAGGCCTCCTGGGCGCAGATGAATGATGTGGGTGTGACTAGTTTAATCCCATTAATTGTTGTGTTTGAAAGTAAGGTGACTTCACCAGGGCCTGTATAGGGAAATTTTTGAGGAGAGAGACCCAACAAGGCCCTGCATACCATGGTCCCTGGGAGCATCCTCCTGGCTGTGACCTGACACACTGACCACGGTCTCCCCTCATCACCGATGCATAAAAGGGCCAGGACATCACCATAGCAACCGCTCTGCTGCCCTGGAAGGCTGAGAGTGAAATGTGTGGAGCAGATGCCCACATAGAGAGGTGCTCTGTTCTGGTTACCAGCGCCACAGAAGGTGGCCGAGGCCTGCAGGACCAGTAGTGAAGGAACACAGGATACAGGTGAAGATGTATGACAAAGATGTTTCAGCCCTAAACTAGAAAAGGAGGAAGAGGAGGGTGATCGGGATTTTTCTGAGGTGGATGAGTCTGTGGCCCGGAGGCCAGAGGTGTAAAGCAGATGCTGCTCTGTGGGCCAGTGCCTGAAGACTTGTGAGAAACAGGAGCCGGAATCTGCCTTTCCAAGAGTCTGCCTTGATTTCCAGGGCATCTCCTAGGAGATCTGGCAGAACAGCCCAGGTCCTTCTCTCCCCAGGAGGCTGGTCACAATTCCCCAAATGTATATCCTCCTGTGTCTCCTTCCAGGCCCCTTCACTTGGCTCCTCAGACACAATACAACCTGGAAGACCTGCTACTGCTCCCCAGATATTGCTTCCAATGCCCAGAACATTTATGTTAAAAGAGAAAGCACAGAAAGCCTCAAGGTGGATCTCCTTTTCAGCACCATGCAGTCAACGCTGGGACTGGGGGATGGCCTCTTTTTCAGAGAGCAACCAGGACCACAGCCAGGACCTCTAGCAGCCAACCCCAGAGATGCGACATCACAAGGATTGATGTTCTATGGTAAACCACATGGGTTCTAGAATGCTAGCTCTGCTCACAACAGTGAAGGGAATCACCCAGCTGAGGAAAATGGCATCAAACCTGTTGGGCCTGGATAGAACCAAGAAGGTCAAAAGGAAGAAGGTCAAAGTAAAGAAGAAGGAGAGCATGAACCAGATAGTGACATAAGGACAGGGAGAATCAATATAATCAAAATGGCTATCCTGCCTCGAGTGATACATAAGTTTAATGCAATCCCCATGGAAATACCAGCAATGTTTCTCAAAGAAATTGAACAAAAAGCATTGAAGTTGATATGGAACCACAAAAGGCCTTGAATAGTAAAAGAAATTCTAAGAGAAAAGGAGAGAAATGGAGGCTTCCCTTTACCTGACTTCAAACTTTACTATAAAACAATAGTATTTAAAGCAATATGGCACTGATACAAAAGATACATGGACAGAGGAACAGAACCAAAAATCCATAAATAAATCCATGTGCATGTCTATACCTAATCTATGGTAAAGTGGCTGTGACCAGATAGTGGGGAAAACAGGGTCTCTTTAATGAATGGGGTTAGGAAAACTGAAGGCCACAGAGAAAAGAATCTTCTCTAACACTATAGACAAAAAGAAATTCAAAATGGAGTAAACACTTAGACATAATACTTGCAATGATAACATGCATAGATAAAAACTTTGGTGATGCATTCCAAGACAATGATGATAGTCTTTGGAGACTTGACCCCTATGGCAAAGGAAGTAAAGGCAAAAATAAACAATTGGGGTTACCTCAAATTAAAAGCAAAAGAAATTAAAAAGACATCCTGCTGACTGGGAAAAGATATTCACACATGACGCAACTGACAAGGGATATCCAAGATATATAAAAAATATTAATATCCAGGATATATAAAAAACGTCAACAATTCAACTGAGATTCTGCAGGTATCTGGTGAGAAGCCAGTGACTCAAGTGAAGGACTCAGGGGGATTTGGTGACCGAGGTATTTCTCGTGCTGGGTTACCCAGAAACACCAGTGACCAGCTGGCCTTGAGTTACCTTGGCTACTGTTGGATGGGGTCACCCTCTAAGAGAAAAGCCAACTGGGGCACATGAAGTCCCTCTCACCCCAAATCTGAATCTTGACTTTCACTGTGGGAGTCTTTGCAAGTCTTACAGACATCTGTCGGTCCTTGGAACCCAAATTTATTCCTCTCTTCACCTAACTCTCACTGGGGTGGACACAGCTTGGGGAGCACCAAGGATTGAGACACTAGCTACCCAATGGGGAGAGTCAGGGAGGTCTTCACTGAGGAGAAGACATTTGTGCTGCTTCTTAAAGATGAATTGGCAGACCAGGGAGGTGAAGGCATTCTAGAAGCAGGGAGCAAAATTAAGTCCTGAGGCAGAGGGGATGTTAGGAAATCAGACTGGAAAGCAGGGTGGGAACTGGCCATGAAGGCCTCTGTTTGCCATGCAGAGTTTGGACTCCACGTCATGGTTGGCAGGGTAGGTGGAAAGATGATTACAAGGCAGAATGTCCTCAGGGTGAAGGTCTCATGGGAACTCACATCATTAAGTGAATCCAGGACCCTTGAATCCTGCAGATCCAGAGAATGGACAATGTCAGTCCTCTTGCTAACTACATGCAGAC
Source organism: Scalopus aquaticus (assembly GCA_004024925.1). Lineage (NCBI taxonomy): Eukaryota > Metazoa > Chordata > Mammalia > Eulipotyphla > Talpidae > Scalopus > Scalopus aquaticus. The sequence continues at coordinate 37,574 of PVIJ01003396.1, forward strand.
CTCACCAATGTGTAAACCAAAAAGCCAAGTTATTAATTTGCAGGAGTGAGGGGCATCACTTTCCGATGGCAAGAATATTGGGGCCCCACTCAGGACCTACCTGGTGTCAGGGTCCTGGGGGAGCCAGGTAGGTTGTCTGAAGGTTGTGGGGTGAGAGAGAATTTAAGCCTAGAGAGTCAATGCCCTTGAGGGGCAGTCAGCGGGTCCAGGAACCACCTGCTGCAGCCAGAGCAGAGAGCTCACCAGCGACAGAACCCAGGCCTCCCTTCCCAAGTCAGTGGGGGGCACACTTGCTTTTTCACTCATTCTTTCCCATGTCACATTATTTTATGATGCCACTAATACAGATCCATCAGCCCTTCCCAGGGCCTGGAGACAGCCTGTTTCTTCCCATTAGAAGTTGGATAGGGTTACTCGTATCAGTCTTCTCCAGGGCCCCTCTGCTGGAGCTGTCGTCAAAACAATTATAATTAGGGTTGTACATAATCAGGTTTGTATTTTAGGAAGATAACTTGGGATGCAACAAGGAGCCTGGTGGAGGAGAGGACCTGGTGGCTGCAACAGTTTCTCTGCTACCAGAGTGTGCTGAGAAAGGCGGTGACCTCAGCAGGGAGCAGTGGAGCCACCTGTGATGGCAGATAGGCCCTCCCCTGCCTGGGAGGTGGCCTCCCTCCTGTGATCTCCTGTCCCTCCTAGACAGTGCTCAGGTGCAAAAAGGAGTAAGCTGGCTTTGTTTCTCTCTGGCACTCAATGTCCTCCTGGGACCCAGGCCAGATTCAGTTCCTGGGAACCTAGTGAGAATTTGGCTCTCTGCCTACGACCAGAGGCAGTTCTCTCAGAGTCCCTCTTGGGGCTTCAGGTTGACCAGGCCCGAGGCCTTCTGTGCTGCACGCAAGGGCTGTGAGCACTGCAGGGTTTGCAGCCTCCTGAACAGAAGTAGCAAGGCTGAGAGGGGCAGGTCCTAACGAGGCTCAGCCCAGCCAGCCTCCACTTCCCTGGCATGAGGGCTGCTGGCAGATGGGGCCCCTGTGCATGGAGAGCCCCAGGAAGGGGGTGTTGCACCCCTCAGTGATCCTGGAGATTCCGACTCCTGTATCTATTACTGCTCTTTTTGCCCCACAGAGAAACGTTTGTAGGCAGACAGCAGGGCCATCTGGGAATGGCAAAGCCATGGGGACGCCCAACCTGGGTAGACTCTGCATCCTGGCCCCCATTTTTCTGTCTGACCTGGTGTGGGAGCCCACAGGTATGGTCAACATCCTTGTTCCGTCCGCTCACTAGCTGTGTGACTTTGGACAAGTTACTTAAGCTTTTGTGCCTCAGTTTCCTCATCTGTAAAATAGAAAGGAAAAAAAGAAAGATTCCTGAAGTGGGCTCTCCCCCAGTAGATTGTTGTGAAGGTGAAGGTGTTCGTGAACACGTGCATAGGAATCAGGACAGCTCCGACACACCGGAGACATGACAGAGTGTCAGTCAGTATGACTGTTTCATTGTTGGAATCACGATCAGCAAAGGGAATCCAGAGACCGCTCTCCGACCTTGGAAGATGCCCCTGAGCCCGGAGGCCCTGGTGGACAGCAGGCCTGCATGGTCTTCCGCTCCTCATCGAGGCCCGAAGGTCAAGAGTTGGCTCCTTGATGGACTCTTGGTTGTCTTCCTGGATGTCTTCAGTGCCACCCCTCTTCCTGTGGCTACTGACTCTTACTTTTGTCCCTCTCTTGCCCAAAGTCAACCCCAATCTATCTTCCAAGAAGCATACCTGTGGAACATTCCCTGTGGACAGAGTTGGCAGATAAAACACAAGACGCCCTACTCAATGTTAAAAGAATAGCCAGTCAAGGTCTGTCCTTTGCAGATTTGGGGAATACTATACTAAGGCATTATCTGAAATTCACCGATTTCACTGGGCATCTGATATATGTATTTTGTTGTTGTTAATTCTGGCAATCCTATTTTGAAACCCTGAAACTAAGAAGTCTCATCCAACCCCAGGTAAGGATATACTGGATGGGGTCCGGACTAAGTTCTTTATCCGGGGGACCAGCAGGGCCTGCCAGAACATTTTTAGTGCTTTTATACCCCAAGTTCCTATCAGGCACCGGAGGCCCGCATTGACAGGTCCCTGCTGTTTGGAGTGCTAACTGTCCAGGCATGTCTGGGAAGCACCCCGGGGGGAACAGTGGTTCCACACCACTGCCGGCTTTGGAATGGAGTGTGGGGCAGCACAGACCCAAAGACCCTAGAAACGTGTGCTGGGGAAAGTGGGGCAGGCTCTCTCTGCTGCTTAGAACCCAGATGGGGCAACAACTCAGGCTCACAAGGAGGTTTCCTTGGGAATTAGATATGGATGCAAGTTCTCCAAAGGAAATATCACTCAGGCTAAAAGAATGTGTTGGGGAGTTCTGAGTGTGGGCTTAGCCTTCTCTGTGGCTTGGCAGTCGCACAGGATCCCTGTAGGAGGAATGAGTGTGTGTCTGGAGCACCCTCTCTCAATCCCTAGAGACTTAGCTCCCCAGTGGGCTGGTGGAGAGAGGAGGCTCTCAAAGTGCCTGGGGGTTGTATCTGCTGGGGTGGGGGTAGGAGGTAAGGGAGAGCCACAGGCTCCAGGCAAAAAAAGGGCGCCTTGTATGCTTGAGCTTGGGTGGATTTTTCCCTGTGTTGCTGCAAGACCTGGGGAAGAAAGAATTGGCAGGGGCAGCCCCAAGAGACCTAGGATTTAGAAGACGTGGAGACTTGAGGATAATAATAGCTGGTATTGGCTCCTGGCTCCTGCCTGGGATTTTCCATAGGCAATCTCTGCATGGTGGGTCAGACCAGAGCCCTTGGTGAGGTTTGAGGCCTCCACCCTCCCTGAGCTGTCTGAACGATTCCAGCACAGAATCCAGAAGGGGCTGGGGGCGCCCTGCTGAGTTAGAGGCAGATGTGCATTTTATAGACTCCCATGTTTGGACTGGTTTTAAGGTCAAAAAGGACTCTCAGAGGCAGGAAATCTGATTTGGAGTCCCCAAGAATGAGGGAGGCTGCCTGTCCCTCCCGCTCAGCACCTCTCCTAATCTTTCAGGCACCTTGCTTGGGGAGTAGGGAGCCAGGCTTGCAGACCCCGCCCTCCCACAGTGGCAGAGCCAGTAGGCCCTGTGTGCCCCAGGACTCCCTGCCCCTGCCCGAGCCCCCTCCCCCGGTTCTGCCTTTCTCTCCATAGACACCAGGTTGGGGTCCAGTGGAGCTCCTTGGCTTGAGTGCGCCCTGGCACTTCTTACCCAGGACTTTGCAAGTGACTTGATCTCACTGTCTCAGCTTCCTCACCTGTGAAATGGAGCTTCTCCCACCGATTTTGGAGGACAGTGAGGATGAGATGGCGACGGATGCCAGCTGCTTTGCACCCAGGGCAATGACCTCATGTCTCTTTTCTCTCAACTCCTTCACGCTCGCTCCTCCCCTTGGTCAGAGCGCCAGTCCTGGCCACCTTGCAGCTCTGTGCGACCTTTTCCTCCTGCTGTTTCCTCCCTTAGCAGAGGGCTCTGGGGTGCACCGGATAAGGATTGAGAGCCCTGGTTCTTCCTGACATTCTGAGCTTTTCAGTCGAGAATGTTTTCTTCAACCAAATGATATCTCATCTACTGGCCTAGACCTAAGCTCAGAAGGTCGCCCAACCGTCCCACCAGGTGCAAGGCAGTGCAGATAGAGGTGTGCCCTGGGCCTAAAACCTGGGGCACAGGCAGTAATCTAAACTAGTGTGTATGTTAGCTCTTTTAACCTGTCCAACAATCTCGTGAGGTCCCACATTTTAGAGAGAAGGGAACCGAGGCACAGAGAGGCTCAGTAATTTGCCCAAGATCACCCAGCTTGTAGGTGGAGATGAGGTTCCAGGCTGTTTGGGGGCGTGTATTAGATTCCTAAGGCTTCAATAACAAAATACCACAGTGTAGGCAATTCAACAAAAATCTGTTGTCTTTGGAGTCCAAAATGAAGGTCTTAGCATGGTTGGTGCCTTCTGAGGACTGTGAGATGAGGAGCTGCTCCAGTCTCTCTCCTAGGCTTGCCAATGGCTCTTTTCCTGACGTCTTCCCTGTGTGTGTGTGTCTGCTTCTGCGTCCGCAGCCCCGAGGCGTTTCGGATGAGGGCGCACCATGTGATGATGGTGATAGCTTCCACGAGCACTGTTTCACTGTCTCAGCTTACTCACCTGGAAAATGGAGCTTCTCCCGCTGATTTTGCTTATTTGCAAATAAGCTCAAATTCTGAGGGTCTGGATTTGGCTTTCAACATAAGATTTGAGGGGAGGACCTCAGTTCAACCCCTAAGGGGTCACTTGGAGGCAAGAGAGTGCAGTGATAAAAATCCCTGGCTTGGGGGTTCTGATGGGCTTGGGTTTACATCTTCTCAAACTCCAGCTATGACCTTAGGGCCTAAGTCCCAGTTTCCTGACCCGCAGAACAGAGATTCACTTATTCCTCCAACTCCTCATTTTTTCCTGTACTCTTGCTGAATGGCAGCGACACGCCAGGTGCTGGGGGATGTGAAGTCAGCAGCCAACCTCACCTGGTGACTGTGAGGATCAGAGTCCATTCCAACCCCAGCAGGTGCAGATGCAGAGGAGGCCTTCTGAGTGTCAGTGTGCAAGGCCTCTCCCCTCCAGCTGCAGCGTCTGAGGGCGAGTATCTGTTGGTGGAGGCACCCCCGCCTGTGTTTTCAAGTGCCCCAATGTCCCCTTGAACCTTCCGGGAGACTCAGGCTGAGAGGAGGCTCTGGAGGGCCCGCCCTCTGCTAGCCTCTTCCTCACAGTCAGAGAATATCTGGATTCCTGAGGAGTGTGGGCAGAGGGCCCCGGGCAGTGTGAGAAAAGAAGGGCCACAAAGCCCTCCCCCCACGCCCACCCCACCCCATCCCCTGGCCCCCTGCACGCACTCAGAGGCAGGAACCCCATCTGTGTGGTGTTCTCCCCGCCGCTTTGGGCTTCTGCCTCCTCAGAGCCTTCTCCTCTGAGCAGCTCTGGACTGGAAAACCAAAGATGCAGCACAACTCCTTTGCCATTTTCCACTATTTCACGTTAACGACAAAGCACAGGGGGTGGGGGGTGGGGCACTCTCCAGGCCGAGCGTCTGGCCAAGCCTGCAGCTCGCCAGCATCAGCCCCACCTCCCCGCCCGCATCTGAGCAAGCGCTGCGGGGGCCTCTGGCCAGAACTTGCTAAATATAACTCTGTCCTCAGGACAACAAAGACAGATCCTGGGAATGGCTTCAGTCCTGATGGCCAGCATCTAGGATGGCAGACTCCCCGCCCCCGCCCCACCCCAGAATGGGAGAAATGGGGCCAGATGGCGAGTGGCTAAGACTAGGTACGGATGAGCTGACTTTTGTCATCAGATCATAAGGGACTCTGATGCCCAGACTCCCGGGGGCTGTGACCTAGGCCCAAAGTTCCTGCCTCTGTCTCTAGGATGCCTGGGGCCCTGTCCCTGGCAGGCTCTGATAAGCTGCGATTGAATGAAGAGGAAAATGATGATTTTCCCAGGAGGCCATGAAGGGAGCCTGGGGTTGGGGCTAGATGCCCTGGTTTGGACTCCCCACTTCACCTCTAAGCTTGTGACTTTGGGCAGACCCTCCACCCTAGTCCCATTTCGCGCATCTGTGCAGTGAGCATATAAAGCCCACACTGAGGAGATTAAAGAGAACTGAGGCAAGTGTGGGCGCTGTGGCCCTGCTGGGCCGGGGCTCCTCGTCAGGCTGCCAGTGGTCGCTTTGCAGGTCTGGAGGGCGGCGCTCAGGGTGGCGCTCCCTCTGCCTGCTCCTCGGGGCTCTGCAGCCCCCATATTCTGCACTGGTGTGTGTCTTTAATTCACATCAGTGTAGTATGGATTCCTTCTTCCAGTCTGATGAGTCTAAGAGGTACCCCAAACCCAGAATCTCATTGCCCCATTGGACCGGGAAACAGCTGGGCTTTTCTCTCTGCTCCTGGCCCCTTACTTCAGAGTTCACCTCCTCAGCTCAGGCCCCGCCGGGTGCTGAGCTTCTTTAAGACATCAGCCCAAAGGTGGGCCTAACCCAGGAGCACAGGTAAAGTTAAACTAGATGTACTGAAGAGAATGCAATCGTGGACTTCTCAGCTCTGGATCTGACTCTGCCGGGGTGTGGGGGGGTAGGGCACCAACCTGCATCATCTCACAGCTGTTCAAGGTCGGGGGACCTGATTGGTTCCTCAGGACTTTGACATGACAAAGGTGCGATCCTACCTTCTAGTAGTAAGGGGTCCTCAGGAAAGACCCCAAACTCCCCAGCCTGCTGATCAAAAACCTGGTCTCTAGGCAGCTCCTCTGCCCCAGAAACTTTACTCCTATTTGAGTAGGCAGGCCTCTGGTGCTATGAATAGGGATAATTCAGCTGTGAACTCCCCAAGTGTTGAAGGAGCAGAGATGCAGAGGTAGGGACATCAGCCCCTTCTGTTTAGACCTGCCTTTCTGCTCTCAAGCTGGCCTCCTGGCAGGGGTGCTTCTGAAAGGGCACTGGGTGGAGAAAGGCTGCACAGCTTTCTGTTGCCATGGCCACCATTCACAGAGCACTGACAGTACTCTGCAGCAGGCCCTGTTCCCAACCTCATTTTCTGTAGAGGTTGAATCAATAACCTAAGGTGACAGAGCTATTAAATCGCCCAATCAGTATTCTAAGTCTGTGCTCTCTGGGCCTCTAGGGTTTCTTCACTATTTGGAGTTCCAAGCCTTCCATTATGATCACAGTTCTTAAAAAGCATTTCTAGGGATTGCTGGGAACAGACTTCCACAACAAACAAGCTAGCACATTCTTAGAACAAAAGCATCGAGCTTTCTTCGGGCCAGACAGGCTGAACTAACCCTCCAGAGCTCTTGTAAGCAGCAGAAACACGTCAGCATAGAAACCCAGTAGCTTTGGTGGATTTAGATTTTTCAAAAGTGTTTTGGCAAGATCTCATGCTCCAGATTTTTCCAAACCTAGAAATAAAATGAATTACTTCACTGTGGCTTTGCAGGAATGCTTTGTCATGTGGGGGAGCCAGTTTAGGAAAGGAAAGCTGTTCCTTTAGATAAATGTGCACTTTTCCTGCTGGAGATTGGAAATTGCAGAGCCATACAGATGCGTGCTGAAAGGGGCTGAGCTCATATTTTTTGAATTTAAGATCTGGAAGAGGAAGTGTAGTGAAAATTGCAAGTCTACAGAATTCTGGGGAAACAAGAAGCCAAATCAATGGAATGTGCATGTGTTTTGCATTAGGTCTGAAATCGTTGCTCGTGGTCAGCATTCTATTAGCCTGTTTGTCTCAGTAGCTACAAGTGTTTCCTTCCACTGAGCAATATCTGCTACAGGCTCCCGGTGAGTCAGATGCTGTTGGGCACAGACACTCGTCTTGCATATTGTCATCCTGCTTTGCAAAGTGGGGTTCTCCCGCTTCCCCACTTACTGGTTCTCTTACAGTTGTGTTGTGGATATAAGGAAATCGGCATTGCTAGATACGCTGCCATACGATGCAAAAGCTCTCTCATACTTTTTCATGTTTGCCTGGTGGCACTTCCCTTGAAATGACTGTACCATCATTTAACATGTTCCTGCTTGTTGGACTTTCCACTATTTCTGAATCACAAATAATATAACACTGTAGGCTTAAACATCTCTGTCCTCAAATATTTGCACATATGGACAAGTGTTTCTGAAGGTCCCCTGAAAGTGAGATTACTGGGCCATAGATGTATTTAAATAAATGATAGTTATGGATCAACTGCCTACAAAAACCATCTATTTCAATTGTAGAGCCCCAGAGTATCTGGCAATGCCCATTTCCTTAAATCCCTGCCAGCAGTGGATGTTCTATTTTCCTATTGCTGCTGCGATAACTTATCGAACATTAAGTGGTTTTAAAACAGTCTTTAATATCTCACAGTTCTGGAGTCGGAAGTCCCACACGAGTCTTACTGGGCTGAAATCAAAATGTGCTGCCTGCCTTCAGGAGGCGCTAGGAGAGATTCTGCCTCCCATCTCCCAAGCCAGCCAACTCGTGACCAGTGTGGGCTTTCTTGTGGCCTCTCTTTGACACTGACCCTTCTTCTGCCCCCCTGTTCCATTTTCAGAGTCCCTACAATCGTATTGGTTGCACCTGGATAATCCAGGCTACTCTCGTTCTCATCAGGGCAGCGATTAGCACCCGAGTTACAACCGTGACTTTAGTCTCCCACTGCCGTGTAACAAGTGTGTCCACAGGACATTTGGAGGCCAGTCCTCCGCCTACCATACATATTAGCACCTATTAAATTGATTCCATTCTAAGTGAAAACATGTTCTGCTCGGGTGAGTTGCATTTTCTTGATTATTGGAGAGGTTGAACATCTTTTTCTGTGTGAAGAGGCGAAACAATCTATTACCTTCCATTGTTCCTGCCCTTGTCTCCTTTTCTATCGGGTTGCCTTTTTATTTGCTTTCAGTTAAGTTATAAATTCCTTGAAGGTAGGGAACTTCTGTTCACATTGGTGTCCCATTGCCTCCACGTACGGCCAGATTCAGAGAGGGGGCTTGTGCCTACTAGCCCTCCCCATTCATTCTCTTGCTATTCTGCTTGGGGAGAAATGTCGGGATCCTTCCGGCTGAACTGAGTTGAGTCTGAGTCTAGAGGGCGTGGCGGCCAAGACAAGGAGAGTCTTGTGGTTTGCTTATAGGCTGTGGGCTTTCCAGGCCATTACAGGCTCTGGGGTCAAACAGAATCAGTGCCCAACTCCCCAACTGTGTCCTAACTTGGGTGGCCCTTCCACCCTAAGTCTCAATTTTCTCACCCAGAAAAAAAGCAGTGGTGTCATGCTGGCATTTTGGGGTTGCTGGGAATAGAAACTCAGCTTTTTGAGAGGGAGGTGTTGTGGGGCAACCCGGTAGGTTGGCAAGGCAGGGATCTGGCAGGAGGACGAGGGGGCCAGAGGCTGGCAGCAACCAAGCCTCCCAGGCTCCAGTGACTTGCTGCTCTTTTTTCTGGGCTTTCTCTGGTGTTCCTTCCCTTGCATTGCCCCGTAGTCTCACCTCTTCTGTAGTCACACCACTTGTCCTCTCACTGCCACTGCTGCTGCTGCTTTTGTCCCCACCTCTAGGCTCAGGTGTGCACACTTACACATGCCCAGGTGCCCACAGTCAGGTACTGGTGCCCAGCGCCCACGCTCCCAAGTGCCTCCCACATCAGCTTCATCAGGGCCACAGGTGATAGCCACAGAGACCAGTGGCAGAGAAAACACTGATTAATTCATTTACCCTACAGAGGCCCCCTTGCTGAGCTGCCCCTCTTTGCCATGGTCTTTGGAGCAGTGGGTAGAGCCACGTGGGGGCAGAGCCACTAGGGACAGAGAAGAGCAACTGTAGGTCGTTTTCCTGAGTGGTAGGTCATGTGCTCTTGTAGGGTAAATGAGAGTCATCAGGTTTTTCTGTCCTCCCATCGATGACAGACGCCTGCAGGCCTATACATGTACCTGATGGTGGGCACCTGAAGCAGGGTGTGGGCATGTGTGAGTGGGCACACCTGAGCCAGAGATTGGTCTTAAAAGCAGCAGCAGCAGCAGGAGGAATGAACAGAGCATGGAACAGAGGAATGTTCAGGGTGCAGCAGAGAGGTCCCCCAGACCCCCAGCCTACCCTGTACCTGCTTGCCTCTATGCAGAAAGATAAAAGCCTAAAAAGCCACTGAGGGCTCCAGAACTCCTCCTTTCCCATCTACCTGTCTGCCCATCTCCATAACGAACCTGCTCCTGGTGCCTTCCTGCCCCTACAGCTCTCCTGTAATGCTTTTTGAGAAACTACAATAAAGAGCTAAGTTGCTCTTTAATTATTCTGGGCGCCAGCCCTGTCTCCTCGAGCTGCTGGTGCAGGTGGACACAGGGCCTGGCTCGTGGCCATAACTTGTGCAGCAGGCGCTCCAACGCCCTTGCTTCACCCAGTGTCACTTTGTTATACTATCAACGAGCAAAAAACTTTGGGTCGGGCCACTGTGTGGGCTCTGCCGGCTCGTGCGTGTTCTCCCCATGCCATGGGGGTTTTCTCCAGGTTCTCCCGTTTCCTCCCACCTCCCAAAGGTGTTGGTGTCAGGTGTGCTGGCGTGTCTGCATTGCCCCAGGCGGAGGGAGTGGGTGTGTGTCCTGCCATGGAGGGGGTCCCATCCAGGGTTGCATCCTGCCTTGGGCCCTGAGCTGAGCTGCTGGGATAGGCTCCATGACGAGGACTAAGCAGGTTGGAAAATAGGACTGAATACAAATTATTGTTGAATATTTAGAAATGCTTTGGGTCTTTATCTAGAAGTTTGGTGATTTTTTTTGTGACCAGAAATAGGAATTTGACTCTCGTTTATCTCAATTAGCCCACGGTAAAATTGGTTTCCTTATTTGTTATTTCACTTAAAGTTGCAGAGCCCAAGAACCCACTGACAATGTTAACTGAAGACTTATAGCACCACCATCTCCAAGTGGGCCTTGTCCCCATTATCCTTCAGAGGGGATGTAGGAAGGTGGTGTCCAGAGGGCCCGATGGTCTTCCTAGTGGGGTGAGCCTTGCTTGGTGAACAAAGTAGGAGCCCCGCTCTGGGGGATGGGGGCGATGACAGGCAGGGCGTTGGTCCCAGGCTGGAGTTGCAACAGGGCTGTGCAGGGGCCAAGCTAAATGCCCATCCCCTCCATGCTGGTCAGAGCATACTCCAGCCTCAACCAGAGGATCCGCTCTCAGGGACTGCCCCATATCCTAGGCTGTCTGCCGGGGGGCCTGCTGAACCCCAGCCTGCACACAAGCTCTGGCCACAGGATCCTCGGAAGGCCCAGTTCCCAGCTCCCGGTCCACAGCCATTAGCCTCTGTTCACAGAGCAGAGGTGGGGACCAGCCCGGCCCAGGCTGCCCACTAGGTCTTCCTCAGACGGCTCCACGTCAGGCTTTGGGATGGATCATGCCCTGGCCAGAGGGGCGGAGGGATGGGGGGTGGCGGGGGGAGCAGGACTCTCCCTTCCCCACATCCTTCTAGTTTTTTTGGGACCCAGAATTCCTGCTTCAGTCTTTCTCATCCACGTGCCTCTGACAGCTGCATCTGGAGCCCTGGGTCTCCCCATCTGAGTATTGGTGGTAAACAAGGCCCTCTACTCTGAGCTGGCACTACAGTCTCGGGCGTGGGGACCTTGGCCTCGCTGAGCCATTTTCCTGTTGGCAGCATGGGGAAGGGGGTCCTACCTGCCATCTGCTGGGAGGATCCTGAGGAAGATGGGGAGTGAGGAGCCCACGGCATTGGTGCCACGAGGAGACCATCAGTGATTGTCCTTGTCTCAGCTTCCTGGTTTCTCCTGCCCTTCTTTCCCCCAAAGTTGCCAGTCCCCATGTCTGAACGTGACAGCAGGCCCAGAGCTGATACAGCCCTCTCCTGACAGTAATGTGGCCTCTCCATGGCCTCCCTCTTCTGCACCGAGGACTCCTGTGGATTGAGCCTGACTCCCCCATTTCTCCAGATTCACAGGACTGGCAGCCACAAGGCCCAGTGCCGGCAGCCACCCCCTCCTTCTGGGGACGGTGGGAGCTGCCTTTACTTGGTAGCCCTGGACCCCAAACTCAGGCCCTGAGGAAGGCTGGGGCCAAAAGTTACCATCTTTGTGGCCCTTTCCCTTCAGCAGGGCCCCACTGGCCTGGCTGCCAGCCTCTCCGTGCAACTGCAGGAGCCTGGAACTCATTAGCTCTTTTTATTGAATCCATCTGCTCTGCATTGCCTACTGGGCCCACACTGCCGCGCTCCCACCCCGGTGGTGAGAGAGAGCCCTGCACACAGGCTGCAATTGTGTGAACTGGGTGTGGCGTCCTAGAGGCTGTGTGGGTGAGGCCTGGCCTGAAGGGAGTGGAGATGCTAAACAAGAGAGCTGGCAGAACTTGGGAATGGGGGAGACTGGAGAACATTCCTGGGCACCTTCAGCCTGTGGGGCTGGAGAGGGTGGGGAGACTGCAGGATAAAAGGGGGCTTCCAGGAAACCGTGGGTTTATGATCTGCCGTCACTGATGACACGCTTGCTCCTCCTTCCCAGGAGTGCATCATCGATGAGGACTGCGGGCCCGCCAGGTACTGCCAGTTTGCCAGCTTCGAGTATACCTGCCAGCCGTGCCGGGAGCAGCAGACAGTGAGTGTGCCAGCGCTGCCAGGGCTGCAGCACCAGGGCCGTGGGAGCCCAGAAAAGGGGATCTGGGGCTCCCCGTTGGGCTCCAGAAGCCCCTTCGAGGAGCTACCTTGTCCATGCTTAGAAGAGCCTCTCCGTGACACCCGGGAGCTGCCTCCGGGAGGCTAGCCTGGGAACCCCTCGACAGGCCTGCGGCCACCCCCACCACCCCTTGAGCCCTGGCCCTGTGGACGACAGAGAAGCAGAGGGATGACAAAGCCAGACGCCCAGTACCTATCTCCTCTTCTGGGTGAGACCCAGGCCAGGAGACATGGCCAGGGACCACTCAGCCTCCCAGTAAGGAATCGGGTGGCCGCTCCCCTTCCTGGCCTGCAGCCTCCCCAATCTTTCCAAAGGGAAGGGGCAGAGGGAGGGCTAGGAAGAAGCCTGAGAACATTCCTGATGGAGACGCCACTGAAAAGTGTGAAGCCAGGGGAAAGGACAACTCCTCCACCAGATAGATGTTTGGACAAAGGCAGATGGGCTTATAGACTTTCTTTAGTCCTTCAGTATTAAGACAATAACAGAGCCAGACAATAAGCTTGGAAAGTAGAGGGCTTCTACTAGCCGGCCCAGCCCTATCATGGTCAGGTAGTCACCACTGTCCTCTGAGGCCTGCCCCACCTAGGGCCGCTGCTGAGCACTGTTGGGCCACCATCCTTTGTAAAAACTGGGTAGGAAGACTCAGAAACAAGACTCCCCCAATGCCATTTCTCAGGGTTCTCACCTCTCACTTCCTACCAAGCCCAGTATCCCCCCCTACTTCTAGACTTCCACTGAAAGCCAGCCACCTTGGATCTCAGTTCCCAACTCTCTGTGTTCAGGGACAGAGATTAGCGCCCTCAGCATCTCACGCCTCCAGGCAGGGGGCAGGGACATCCTGGGCTCTCCCGGACCTGTGAGCTGGGGGACTAGTGCGTCGCCCATCTCTCCACAGCTCTGCACCCGGGACAGCGAGTGCTGTGGAGACCAGCTATGTGTGTGGGGTCACTGCACGAAAACAGCCACCAAAGGCGGCAATGGGACCATCTGTGACAATCAGAGGGACTGCCACCCCGGGCTGTGCTGTGCCTTCCAGAAAGGTGGGGTCTCCCTGCTGGATGCAGGGCCAGTGCTACATACTGGCCTCCTGGGGCCATATTCATATAACCACGCTCTTTTAGGGCCCCCCATCCTGGGCAGACTCCTAAATGCTCACTCAGGGTTCCCAGCCTCACAAGCGCTGCCTGGATTCAGGCCCTGTCTAGGGTAGAAGTCAGTCAGTCTGTCTGTCCTTCTCTGTCTTTGCCCTGCTAATGCCTAAAAAAGTTAAATTCCTTCAGGCTGCACAGGTCCAGGGAAGGAGGCCCACCACCAGATGGGTGGGATTCCAGCAGCGCCCCCTAATCCCACTCCTCCTCCTCTAGGCCACGAGGTAGCCCTGACCCAATCCTAACTCCCATGAATGGTCCTCTTCTCCGTGGGAGGACGGCTCAGGCTCCCTCCCACAGGTGCCTCTGAAAAGCTCTCCCTCCACCTCTCGCACCTTCCTAGTCCCCCAGCCCCTGCTGATCCAGCAGGTTTCCTCAGGATGGCTCTCCAGATCTCCCTCCTCTGGGAGCTACAGTCCCTCCTGTTCTCTCACTTCAGCTAGACTCTTCCGTCTGCCTGCCGAGGCCTTTGTCAGCTCCTGTGTACCTGTTATTTTCTCTCTACCTACCACTTCCTGGCCCTTTGGGACTCTCCCAATTTTTCCCACTGTGCCCAACCCCTGGCCTTTGTTGCTGCTGTGTACCTGCATTGAACTCCTTTCTTCCACTCTTAATTTCCCCAGCCCTTTGACTTCAACCAGCACAGACCACCTCTCCCAGGCAGTCCTCCCTAACTGCTCCAGCCCACCTGGTTCGTTCCCTCCTGAGCCATGCTGCCATTTTGTTTCCTCTCATTCCACCTCCATTTGGGGCTGAGGGTAGAATGTGGGAGGCTGCACCTCTCTTCTCTGCTCCTGTCCCTGGTGCTGGGGACACAGGGTGACTCTTGGCCGATCACAGGTCTGTTGTTCCCTGTGTGTACACCACTGCCCGTGGAGGGGGAGCTGTGCCATGACCCTGCCAGTCGGCTTCTGGATCTCATCACCTGGGAGCTGGAGCCTGAGGGAGCGTTGGACCGATGCCCATGTGCCAGTGGCCTCCTCTGCCAGCCTCACAGGTGAGAACTCACCTGCCCGCCCCATGGGGGTGGGGAGTTATAGGACTGGGGCTCAGGAGAAGGTGTGGCCAGGGGTACAGATTCAGGGCGCATGCGTGGACATCCCAGGGTGCACGTGGAGGGAGAAGTGCTGAGGGCTAGGGAGGAAGCCCAGGCCCACATGACGAGGGCCAAGGAGAGAGGACGGTGGCGGAGGGGGCTGAGGAGGCGCAGGGAGGCGGGTGGGGAGTTAGGGCAGGGGCAGGAAATCAGGGTCTGCCCGTGGCGTCCCCAGCCGCCGAGAGACTAGCATCAGGGCTGACTGGCCAGTCACTCCGAGCAGATTGTACTGAGCGTCTCAGAGACCACGGCTCAGCTCCCTGTCCCAGCAGGAGCCAGGGTGACTGGGTAGACAGACAGAACTCCCCTGTGTGTCCCATGAGTCCCGAAGCTCTCCCTCAGGCTCAGCAGATGGGCAGTTAGGCTTCACTCTTTGGTCAGGGCTGCTCCTGCCTGGAGACCCAGGTGGTCAGTGGGCTGCAGACCCGGAGTCCTCAGGGACTGTGCCCGAATGCTGGGCCTGGAGAGTCAGTCACGGGAGGTCAGACCTGCAGCTGGGAAAGGAATGCGCCCCTCAAGTATAATACATGCTCCAGAACTGACCTTCCCTCAGCAATCTTCTTTAAGGTAGGATGCTGACACGAAGCTAAGGCTCTGTTGGGTGTTGGCGTGACAGTGAGACTGACAGTGCTTATGCCTCAGGCCTGGACCGCATGCCCATGCCTCCCTGCTTAGAGCTCCATTTGCCTCAGTGGGAGACACGGTCTTGACTGAGCCCAGTCCCGTCTCTCCCCAGCCACAGCCTGGTGTACGTGTGCAAGCCAGCCTTTGTCGGGAGCCGTGACGAGGATGGAGACAGCCTGGTGCCCAGAGAGGTCCCTGAGGAGTACGAAGACGGTGGCTTCATTGAGGAAGTGCGCCAGGAGCTTGAGGATCTAGAGAGGAGCCTGTCCATGGAAATGGTGCTCGGGGAACCTGGTGCAGCCTCCAGGCTGCTGGAGGGAGAAGAGATTTAGAGGCGGGCTGTTCTGCCGGTAGACGTGCAATAGAAGCAGCTAATTTATTTCCCCAGCTGTGTCCTCTAAGGGTGGGTTCACCAGGCTTTTTCCATGGTCTCTTCCCAGCACATCTTCCCCTCTGGCTTGAAACAATTTGAGATGCTCTGTGCCCATCCAACTCTCCCAGACTGTACACCTTACGCTGGGGGTTCCTGGGGGGACACAGGGGTGTGGAAGGGTGAAGGCAGAGCTGATCTGCTAAAGTAGGCCAAGTATTAGCACTTTGTCTCTGCTGGTTGGCAGATGGCACATTTCATTTTGTTCTATTGCCTGGAGAATTGTTGGAGGAGAGAAGATGGAAGAGGATGCAGAACTCCCCCATGGTGGGTTTTGGATAATGTTGACTCTCATGCATGAGAAGAGTGCCCTGCTTTGCAAACATAAACCTGGTGAAAATGCACAAACTAACTTTCCAGGCAGTTCTTCCCAGGCCTATGAGCTGTGCCTTCAGCTGCTGCAGATGCACTCTTCTGCTCAAGCCTTGGTACTTGCAGCCATCCTTTCCACATGTCGCTCAGCTCCTACCTCTGTGCCTGAGCAGCGGTTTCCCATCCACGACTGATTCAAGCTCTCACCTCAGCCTGGTGAGGATCTCTGAGGCTCAGAGACCTCAAGTTGCTTGCCCAAGTCACACAGCTAGTGGAGGCCAGAGCAGGATTTCACCAAGGTGTGACTCCAAGCCCTGTGCTCTCTTCACTATTCCTCACCAGCCTCAGTGCCACCAAAAGTTCCCCCTAAAATAAGGAAGGATGGAATTTTTCTATTTTTTGAGGCATATCTGGAATTAAGGTCACACTAGTTCAGAAGTCCCTGTAAGATTAAACTTCTACTGTTAGAAATGGCAGCATTCAAGGATTTGACCCTGTCCTCCCTGGCAGTTAGATACCTCAGTGAAAGTATATGGTTGGAGCATTATATACATGCTAGAAACAGCACTTAAGTGATTGTAGGGTAAGGATTAGAAATGAAATTTGCAAAATCACTTACCAGCAAGTGGTCTGAAGACTATTATCAACCACTTGGGGAAAATCAGAGCAAGCAAGGCTCTATGAAATATGGCTGTAATATCCAAACTGAGAGCACTGGACTGTGCTGTTCCATAGATGATATTCCCAGGTGCCAGGGACTGACTCCATCATGTATTCATCCAGAGTTATTAAATTTTAGAGTTGCCCATGATTGTATAAGCATGCTTTCATTGAGTTTTAAATTATGTATAAACACATATGTTGCATCTAAAATCAAGCATAAATCACTTAAACTACTCTATTGCAGTTCTTGGACATTTTTTCCTTTTGATGTTGAATAAAGATAAACCCTTTCAGCCAGAAAAAAATAAAATGACCTACTTTGTCAAAAAAAAAAAAAAAACCCTCTCTTCCATCTAAGTAAATTTTCCAGACAACTGAAGCACACCTCTTTAGCATCAAAATATTTTAGAAATGTTAATCATTTGGGGATCAATGCTTCATTGTTTTCTGAGTGAATATGACCCTTTTCATGGGAATCTTTGTTAATCAAATCCAGTTCTGAGCCATAACGCAGTAGACTATTTAAGCTATAAAGTTACTATATATTAAGATCAGCTGAGTGACAGACTCCGGAATTGGCGGTCTGCCTATATTAACTTCATTGAATCCACGAGTATTTTCCTCATTTGACAGATGAAAAAATAGTGGCTTAAAAAAACTTAAGAGGGCCTCCCTGGTGAAGCAACGGGTTAAGCGCAGCACTGTGAAGCTATCCAGAGCCACTGTAGCATGAGTTCGATCCCCAGCCAGGGAGCTTCCCACATGGCAGACCTCTCCTGCCTTGCTGTTGCTCTCCTCAGCAGTATACTTCAATCTGTCTGTTCTGCTCCCCACTCTGTCTCTGGTGAATCCTCTCACCACCCCACACCTCTGGCCTACAGCCCAGCTTGTGTGCATAAATAAATAAATCTTTTAAAAAAACTAATAGAACTAGAAATTTTTAAAAATCAGTATCTAGTATAGTGAGCTTAGGATATAGCGATAATTACACGATCAAATATAGGATTGTTCTCTACTCAATGTCAAAATCATTAGGATTGCTCTGTGTCCTTATGGGTCAACACATATTTATGGAAAGCCTGCTCAGAACCAGGAGCTGTGATTATGGCGAGTTGATCCAAACAGGGCTCCTCCCCCGAATGCTTCATAGTCTAATGACAAGAGATACACTAAACCAAACACCAACAGAGCAAAACAGTGAATCCAGGTCATGGGAGCCTCAAAGGAGACTCAGCATGGGAGAGCAGCATGGAAACCAGCTCTGAAGATGGTAGTTTGTCAGGAGGCCAGAGGAGTAGAAACAGGTATATGAGCCATGGACAGGAGGGAGGGAGAGAATGGAAGGAGGGATGGCACATGGGGGAGGCTTCAAGTAATCCACAGTGACTAAAGAGCAAGCTAAATTTCAACAAGCATTTGGAGAAGAGGCTGAAAATTATTTCATTTAATAAAAAAAATTATTGAGCACCTATTTATATGTTAGATCCTATTATCAATATTAGGTGCCAGGAAGATGATGTTAAATGATATAAAGCTAAATATGACCCTGCTTCACTTTGTCGTCAGAGCCACAAAAAACATAAGAACATGAGAGGCTTTGCAAAATACTTGGCAGAAATCAGAGAAGCTGGTGTGTTTACTGTAATCACCATTCTAAATGGAACATGGTCAGGCTTAGATGAGGTTTTGATACTTGAATCTTACTGTCTTTGCTGCTCTGGGATCCACAGTTCCTACCATGGAGGATACTGTTACTTTGAAAGCTAGCAGAACTCAGGGGGAAGGAGGGGTGACCTAGTTAGTTGGTGAGTCCTCAACCTCACAGTTTTATCTGTAGGACACCACTCAAAAACAGACACATGGGGAGAAACAACAAAATGTATTTACACAGGGGAGTGAAGGGGGCGGCTGTTAGAGAGAGTTGTAGTGACAAGATGGCCGCTGGCTTGCTGAGGCAAACCTGGAACCAGCTGTGCACATGGTGGGGAATAAGCCGGCCTAACATAGAGAGGTAGCCTGGGAGGTTTGAGGGCAAACTTTGGGAGCCGGGGAACACATGTGGTGCTCAGGACAGCTGTGCCACCAAGCCTGGGAGGTGGGGCCACCCTTGCGCCTGGGAGTGCGGGGCTTAGGTGTACCAGATGCTCCAACAGTTTTGGCTGCTCAACAGCTATTCCCACCCCTTTCCTTGCCAAACCAAGAGATAAAAAGCTGGATTTTTGCTACTAGAATGGCCACAAGACCCAGTTCTGGTCCAGGACTTGTAAGGGGAAGGCTGCCACGAAGAGTTTCTGGGAAGGGTCTTTTTCCCTGAGTGACCAAAGAGGCACACAGAACGAAAGCTGCTGCCCTCCACGTACTTCTTGCCGCTCGCCTCTGAGCACAGGGGTTTATGTGTGCTGTTGGGCTCTGCGACAGCCATTGTGTGGCCACATGATCAAGAGCTAGGCTCTTGGGTGTCAGCAGGGCTGCCTTCTCTGGAAGTTCTCCGGGAGGAAATCATTTCCCTGCTTTTTTTTAGCTTCAAGATCTTTTTCTCATTCCTCAGCTCTCTGCTGCTTCCCATCTTCAAAGACAGGTTGGGTTCCTTTTAAGTGTGCCATCTCTAGTTCTTCGCAATTGGGAAAGGGGTTCCACTTTTAAGAACTCATGTGATCAGAGTGGACTCTCCTAGATACTCCAGAATAATCCCATGTCAAAGTCCTTATCCTTAGTCACATCTTAGTTCCTTTTTACAGTGTAGGGTAAATTTTCACAGGGTTGAGGTATAAGATGTGAACATCTTTTGGAGAACTTTATTCTGCCACCACAGAAGGATGAGTCTGAGTCCTCCATGACGTTGAGGAAGTAAAAAGTCTTGCTGTCAACCCTATCTGGACTCCTTTTAAAATAAACCACCAGTATTTTTATAAAGTTGCTGTTAGCCTTCTGTTATTTGAAGCCAGCATTCCCAATAAAGGAGCTACTTGCAAGATGTCCAGCCAAGGGGTACAAGTACACTTTATAAGTCCCACTCCACCACTTTTGTACCCCAAAGCACAGCTCTGGAAAAAGTAAGATTAGAAAGCACAGCTTTAGCAGGCGTGGTGCAGCCTGAGTCTATTCCCTGACCTTCACACTGACTAGAAAGGCTGGCCTGTCCACCCACAGGTTCCAGAATGAACAGGAAGAGGGTGATGGGAAACAGTTCCTGCTGACTCCCAGAATGTTCCTTCTTCCTGTTCAGTACCTCCTTCTCTTCCTCCAAGTGTTTGGCTTTTCCAGCCTCATTAGCCTGTTTTTGGGGTGAAGGTGGGGTTGACGAAATTGAGAAAGGAATGCAGGGCAGAAGGGTTGAAGGGAGGGCCTCCCTGGTGGTATAGCTGTGGAGGTGTCAGCAGCGGTAACGCGAGTTCGACGCCCAGCTGGGGAGATTCCCACTTGGAGAGGCAGACCTCTCCTGCCTTGCCCGCTGCTCACCTCAGCAGTGTATTTCCATCCATCTGCCTGTTCTGCTCCCCACTGTGTCTCTGGTAAACCCTCTCACTGCCCCATGCCTCTGGTCTGTACCCCAACTTGTATGCATAAATAAATAAATCTTTAAAAAAAAAAAAAGGGTTGAAGGGAGAAGTGAGCAGCCTGCTGTACTGTGAGGGAAGAGGGTGGGATGAGAAAAGGGGAATCAGGCATTTGTATGTTCTCTGTACCTCCTCCAGATACTCAGGAAATGCAACAGGATTACTTTGAAATACTTTTTGATAGTTAACTTAGGTTTCCAAGTTCAGAGGATCAACAACTGTGGAGCTAGAGACCTTCATACAGGACTTGCTGACAGGGGCTTAGCAGCAGCAGCAGCAGGATAGTTGACTTATGAAACGAAGACTGGGAGCGGGTAAGAAATCCCCTTTTGGTAAACCGCAGTGCTTGGATGAATAGTAATTCTTCTTCCTAATCTCCCATGAGGGAGGGAGAACTAGATGCTAAAACCTACATGGGAAATTTCATTAAAACTAAAAATTCAAAATTTGTATGGAAACTACCGATCATCTCAGCGTGACGGCTATGCAGAAGCTGTAGGACACATTGACTGTTACCAACTTACCATAGAAGGAACATCAGGAAGAGATGGTTGGTTGTACTACCAGGAAAAAAGCAGCAAAGAAGATTCTAATACCCCCACCCCCAGAGGTGGGGGCATGGAAGAAGTGATGCATTTTAGAGGGAGGTGTCTTGTCAGCAGGTTGGATATCATTTAATAAGGAATAACCATACTGTGGAGCTGAGTCCTTTGCTGGTAGGACCTGAAGGGCATCTACCTTGAAGTCTACAAGCTCAATAGCAACCAGGTGATACTCCCCATGACAACCTGGAGACTACTGAGTATAATAAGGGGATGTTTCTTCCCCTCTTCCTTACCTCTTTCATCACCCTTAGTGCTGGTGCAGGATGAGTAGGGAGGGGAAATGATGTCCCTACCTTCCTTCCCATCTATGGGCAGTGTGTATTTGGGGGTGGGAAGGCATGGGGCAGAAACGAATCAAATGGCTGAAATGTTGACATGACTAAACAATGCAGTGACTGAGTTATAGCTACTGAGTTTGCGTGCACTTCCAGTGGGAAACTCCGTTTTATAGGACAGTTGGCATAATTACTGGGAACAGAATCATTACATATTTGTATCACAACAAGCTGATATTCCTTAGTTAAATGTTACTTATTACACTGAATACCAAGTGGGTCCACTGTGCTGGAGGAAGGGGCAGGTTGGGAGCAAAGAAATGTGGTCCTCACCTTTCAGGCAAGGCTATAGGTCCACAAATCATTTCTGGTCTCATGCATTCTCAGGTTCCGACCAATCAGAAGTAAATTTCCGCTGCACTGACCAGCTGGTGGCAGGAGGCAGAGGCTGGGAGGGAATGTGGCCCTCTAGTCATGGCTGTTTTCTGTTCCACAGTCACACATACTTCGAGGCACTCTTGATTTTGTCAAGGATTCTTGTTTCTGAAACAATCTGAAAGCCAAGTTTTGAAAATTAGCACCTATCTAATCAAATGATCATAATCCCCCTCTTCCCTATATGAATTGCACTGAAGCAGCAGCTTCTGATTTCATGTATGCTAACACAGGTGGCTTAATTTGGGCCACAAACATCCTCTACATGCCTGATTTAGGGGGAAAAGTTACTAGCCCTCTAGAAAACTACAATGCACACAATTTTGTATTTAAGGATTTATGGTCTGAAAAGACTTCTGACTGCTAGTATTCCAAAATTACACAGAATTGATTCAGATTAGCTTCCATTCTATGTATGCTAGACTATAATTCGCAGGTTGTAATGTGAAAGAGTTGGTTAATCTTGATGCTGAACAAAGGGACACAATTCAGAGGGACTACAATTAGCCAATTGGAAATACTGGTGAATGAACCAGATGAAAGACTTTATTGTATTCCATACATTCACAGGTCACTTTCAGATTCAGTAATAACACTGCAACGCTCCGATGTTGTACGCACAATTCTATTAAACCACTTTGTAGGTTTGTACTCTCTCACCCTAGGGATGAACCACAATACAATTATGGCAATATTAGCAACCACTATTTTTTTCTAGTTGTGGCATATTCACCCCCATTTTTGCAGAATATTAAAGTGTACCATTCCATTACAGATCATCAAGCACCGTAAGTGGGGCTCCTTCACTGTTTTTCTCATCATGACTCCTATCCCGTATTCATACCTCCTTAGTTTGAGATCTCCAACTGGCAAACTTCTGTACTGACTAGCTGAATAAGGCATGGTCCTGAAGGCATAGCTTTTGTTTCTTTGGACAGATGCACTCTTTGTCTTCCGCAATTGTCCTTAAATGAAGGTACTTAGTTCTCACAGGGCATGACTGATTGACACAAACCTATCTGGCCCCTGGTAAAAATGCTTTAAAACTTTGGTGTGACCTTGGAAAGCAAGGTCACAATTTAGTGGCTGTGACCTGCCTCAGCCTCAGTAGTGAGAGATGAGTGATCACAGTTTCCTCTGCCCCTGGGCCCAGGGCATATGGACCACACAGCTGCCTCTTGGTTTATAGGTGATCCCTTGATTCTTTAAATCTGAGGGAGGATGACACACCTCAACTCCCTCATGGAAATTCCACAAACCCATTCCCATTCCACAAACCCATTCCCATTCCACAAACCCATTGTACAAAGTTCACCATCCTTTTTAAACTGAAATATTAAAGTGCAACACTATGTTTTCACCCTATCAGGCACTGAAAAGCAAGCAGCTTTTTTTTTTTTTATAAAATGAAAAATATTTTTTCTTTACTCTTGGCATTTGTAATATGCCTGCAAGTAGAAGAAGCAGTCAAACACGAAACAGGGCAGAAGGCACAGAATGAGGAGCATGAGAAGAATTTTATGATGGACTCTTAAAGAAATACTAACCCAAACCAAACCAAACCAAGGCCCATTTTCTTGCCTCCTTTGTGCCAGAGAGTCAGTCCTGGAAAGCAGAAACCTGATTAGACCCTGTAGCCCAACTAAGCAGGCCAAACAGCTGTCACGTTACATCAGAAAAACCAAGTAATTCGAACGATTCATCACAAATGCTTTCAGTTTTCCTGAGAATACACCAATTCCATTAAACCAAACTTAAAACAGTATTTCAAATTTAGCAGAATGCTACAGAGTTTACATGGAATAAAAATTAGTAAGAAAAATATCCTAGAAAAGATTTTTTTCCCTTGAGGATTCCAAGAGATTTTTAAGATATTATGGAACCAATAATCCTATGATCTAATTGCAGAGTCAACATCTGGTAATACTATTTTCTAATTATATTTTCTTAAAAGAAAAAAAGGGTAAAAATTTGATTTCGAAATAGTGACAGGATCCTCCAAAGGTAAATATTAACATCTTTTCATCTCTTATGAGAACTTTACTGCAAACATACCTTATCATAGAAATGAGATAATTAATCAATATACGTTACAAGATGTTATTCTGAAAGAAAACAAAGCTATTGTTAACCCATATTCTTCATCCACAAAAGTTTAATGACTAAAATAACACAACAGAATGAACAAATGTTTTATTGGCATGTTCATTGTTGTAAACAGCATCTGGCATGAAAAAGTTTTACCAAAACCTTTTTATTGATTTTTATAAATTAGATGGCATTTTCAAAATTTATGTAGAATTGTGTTCACTGAATAATCATATTTAGCAAAGCAAAAACTTGCCAATTCATATAGACTTTGCAATGAAATCATGTTCACTATATCAGTTGTGCCATGACCTGACTTACTAGCAAGTTTATTCAACACGATGTTAAGATGCTTCCCCAAAGTTAAACTACAGGTAGTTACAAATCAACTCCAAAAATTAAAGGATTCTAGAAGATTCAAACTTGAATTTTCAAAAATAAATGTACAAAGAGAAAAAAATTGAAGCTGCTGAACAGAAAAACCTCATTAACAAGGGCAAATACAATCGTATGGGACCCAGCACTGAGGAACCTCACTGAGGATTACATTTACATAGACACACTTTTCAATGTACACAAATGTACATCAATGGATGATACGTGAAAACGAATAACCATGGGAAATAGGTGAACTGCAATTATGATAACCCAATAGGATCAATTTTATTTACATGCTGAATGAATGAGTGAAACATATTCTCTACATCCATAACTTAAGTACAATCAGTTATAATTACAATACTGCAGCAATGTGAGCTGCCACCTGCTGGGAGCGGTTTAAGGGAAACATCTTGATATTTCAGAATAATGTTCTTAATACTTAGCAAAAAATGAAACAAATTAAAAACACAACTTCACAATTCTTTACTGGGTTACTGCTGGTTCTAAGAATTTCTTTCTTCAGCTCTTTATGCTGCTTTCCAAAAGTCAACACACGTTGCATTTACTTCCCAATTGTCAATGAGGTAATGTGTGTATCAGTGAAATAAACAGAAAATTCATTCATTCATGGCCTTTGCACAGCTTTTATTATTAAGCTATGAGCATCCTGTTTGAGGCTAGTTTTACTAGCGGCTATGTGCACATTTGTCCACAATAAAAGAAGTGTACTCATCCCCCTTTCCCCTTTCTAGTAGCAGGTTTTTTGCTTTTTTGTTTTTTGTTTTTATATTTTTGCACATCCCTTTTCACTTTACAGTACATTTGACTATAGTGCACAACATGATTCCAAGTCAAAACAGTGGCCCATTGGGCACTGAGCTTCTGATTGGTGAAGGGCAGTCCCAATCAGTGCTGGTGTCACTTGGTTACCCCTAACCATGTCCAGCCATAATGGCACTACACAGTAGTAGTGAACCGTCTAATTAAAACCAAAAGTTCCCCAGGGAAAATGCTATACTAGCAGAGTCAGTCTTGAGTCAGATCTTTATTTGGTGCTCCATCCAGATATATTTTTAGTGCTTTCTCTTTCCGAGGTGAGTATGTCACACGATGTCCTGTCTTCTGAAGTCGACTGCTTTCTTTTTTCATAAGTTCATTTCTTTGCTCATCTGTCAACTCCATTAATTCTTCTGTTTTATCCCTACATTTAAGATATTAATGACATATTAGACCAGTATAGTCATCTGCCTCCAGGAGTTTATGCTTGAATTCTATAATGCAGGATCCTCAGTTAGAAATGAAATCTGTCACTGGCGAAGTTAAATAATCTCATACAATAAGATGTCCTAGATTTAATGTGTTTATTATACTAATGTAGTTCTCACTTTTAAAAATGGCATAAAATAACTTCCACATTATTATTAGTCTAACAACTGCTGCCATTTATTGATGACTATTTATAACGGAGTTATTTTAAATGCAATTGCTCTAATTCTCATAAAATTTTGCAGGATTGACATCACTGTTGCCATTGAACAGAGGAGTGGCCAGGTAAATAACAAGGCTAATTCTGACCCCACATCTATCAGGCTCCAGTGATTATTCTTTTTTCTCTGTTAGCTGCACTGTCCAATATTGTAGTCACTAGACACATGTGCCTCTCAAGAATTGAAATGTGCAGGTCAAAACGGAGATTTGTTGGAAGAATAACATAAATACAGTATTTCTAAAACTTAGCACAAGAAAAAGAATGTAAAATGTAGTGATTTTTTTTTAAAAGATTTATTTATTTATGCATACAAGCTGGGGTATAGACCAGAGGCGTGGGGAGGTGAGAGGATTCACCAGAGACAAAGTGGAGAGCAGAACAGGCAGACTGACTGAAGTACACTGCTGAGGGGAGCAGTGGGCGAGGCAGGAGAGGTCTGCTACGCCATATGGGCATCTCCCTGGCCAGGGATCAAACTCCTGCTGCAGTGGCTCCAGACAGCTTCACAGTGCTGCGCTTAACCCACTGCGCCACCAGGGAGGCCCTAAAATGTAGTGATTTTTGTATTTACTACTACATGTTATAATGATAGTATTTTGAGTGTATTGGGTTTGAAATAATTTGTTAAAGTTAATTGCACCTGTTTATTTCTACTTTTTAATATGTGGCTATTAGAAAATTTCAAAATGTAACATGTGGTTCAGTTTACTTCTGCTGGTCAGGGCTGATCTATATCATAAGAATAATAAAAACAAGATATTTATGCACAACAAAAATGGTATGTCACTAGAAATAAAAACATTGTGAATGTTACCTATAAAATATGACTGCACCATCATCACAGATATAGAGAGGCCAGACATTCAGGGTAGAAACTTTAGGGTTCCAGTCTAAATCCTGATGAATATCAAGGACAGAAATATCACAAGGAAAATTTCCTCTACCCTAAAGAGAAAAGAATGAAAGAATAAATTATGCTACTAGCTACACTTATATCAAGCATTATTACAAGATGCAAACAATCTCAGGGCCTTTACCTTGGCAAATTCAATGTCTTCCAAAGGAATTCCACTGATTTCACAAAGCTGTAAAAGGAAGTATTTTACATGAGAATATTTTTAAAATAAATTTGCTTAGAAAGTTATTTTCCTTCTACTTCTTCACAGTTTAGATTTTTTTACACAATGTTTAGATTAAAAAAAAAAATCAGAAAAAAAATCCCAAAGTGGAAAGTTCTGATCTACCCTGTAAATGCTGTGTCCAAGAAATAACAAGATCTTTTCCTATACTTATATAAACTACATGCACATATTTCTAGAGTATAAAAAACTATATTTATGAACAATATGTAATTTTATATAGCCTGAATAACCTCATTCTCTTCAGTAGCTGAACAATACATATATTTTATTTCCTGTTTTTAATTTTTTCGAGTTACAATGCAATACTATATACCTCCATGATACCCTTACCTATTTTTGCAAATATTTCTAAATGCTGAATTTTTAGAAGTCAAATTACATATCTGAAATGCTGATATTCAATCAAACTGAATCTTGAAAAGATTTTATTTAACCACTTATGAAAGGTTACTTTGCTTGTTTTCCCGAAACCTTGACAGCTCCAGGAATTTTTTAAATTTTCTAAATATTCATTAATTTAAAGGCAAAAAAGTTTTTTAGTTTTAATTTGCATTTCTTCTATGAATTGCCTATTTGTTTTTTGGCCTATTTTAAAATTAAAGTATTTTTTTTATTAACATGCTATTTCCTTATAAATTATGGACATCAAGTTTGATAAAGGTTTCAAACATTTGAAAAACTTTTTAGTTTTGTTTACAGGTTGTTTTTTAAATTTTGTCTAAGATGATTTATTGAGACTTACGTTGCCTCTATTTTCTGTATAATTACTGGCAATAAGCTTAAAAATATCTTTCTCCAATATTATTAATATTTTTTCAGTACACTTACGATTATACATCTAGATAAATTCAATATAGTTAGATTTAATTTTTGTGTTTGGCACAAAATACAGAAGTATTTTTCAAAAGTGCCAAATGATCCTAGTACCATTTATTTATCCTTTCCCCAGAGATCCTTATAATTTCCACTTTTAAAATGCAAAGGAGACCTTCATCTGGATTTTCTATTCAATTCTTCATTTGATTTTTTAAGTACATAATTCAATTTACTCTAGTTAATTTCTAACTAATCCTAACTACTTAGGATAAAGATGACCCAAGTAACAGAAAGTGAGGGTCCATTTATGAAAGGCCAGAAACTAACATAATTTTTCAAAGCATCAGGAGTGCTAAGAAACAACAAGACAGTGGCACAGGTATGACAGAAACAAAGAAGAAAGTCACTGAATGAGTGTCTGGCACTCCCTACAACCCCTGTTCTACAACATAGCAAAAACAATGTATTAGCTCATTTCATTGAAATGAACTTACCTTCTCTCGCAACTCATCAACACTACTGCTCTCCAGTACAACCTCCTGGAAGGGATCCAATTTCATCTCTGAAGGCCTCCACCGTCTTGACAAAACTGAAAGCTGTGACATAGATTTCATCTTTTCCACCCCTATATATATACACACACACACAAGATTAGGCTGTCACTCTATTCTCTCCAAGGTTTATGATTTAACTTTTCTTGTACTAATTGCCTGACTAAACAAAAAGACTTATTTCAAGTATTATTCTTCAAATTGGGCCTAAAAGAAATCAATTATCCCAAGAATTTTTGAGAACGAACTATTTATTCTCTTCCCTCTGTTCTCAGAAGACAATTTCCTGACTCTTTATTAAATTCTCCTTCAACCAGTACTTCTAATTCCATTTCCTCCTGACTCCAGCTTTACCAAATAACTATTCTCTTTCTGGATGTCCAGTAATGGATTCTCTGTTGATTACCACACCACAATGTAAAATTACAATCAAATCATTACTTTATCTTCTTTTTTCCACTGAAGCTATAATTAATCTTTCCCATGTACTCCCAAATGTACTGATTCTTCAAAATCCAGCTCAGTTATCACCTTTCTCACTAGTTTATACAGGAGCAAACTGTATTGATTTGGTTGTTAGTACCTATCATTTTGGCATTGCAGGTCTACAGTTCTGGTTCTCCCATAGAATGAGTACCTGGAGTTCGTACTCATTTTTGTAAAACCAGGGATAAGGAGTGCCTGGTGTATTGCAGGTCAATAAATGTTTCTTGGATTTGACCATATGACATTTCCTACTCAACTATTTTGAGCTAAAATATATACTGTAACAATACTAACGTTGGCACTAAGTAACCTTTTTTGGCTAACCTATCCCTGGTAATACATATTTAATTCTTCCTTACAATGGTAATTTCTATACCCTTTCATGATCCCATACTGGCCAACCCAGACAAAGTGTTTATCCTCTAAGGTCTCAAATACCCAGAGAAGGAATTACAACCTGGAGCACTTGCCTACACACCATTATAAATGGTGTCCTGGTTGTTCTTTGTCTTCCTAGTTAGCTTGTCAAATAATCTGAATTTCAACCATTGAAATTTAAACCAAATTAGACCTGAAATAGGTGAAGTGTTTGTATTATTGAACTCTCTGAATATTATCATAATCTTACATGAAAACATTCAGAACATTTTTTTTCAATTTCGGTGGAAAAAAGGAAAATAAAAATCTTTCTAAGCAACAGTACAGTCACAAAAGAAAATAGAACCAGTTGTTTTCCTTGATGATCTCGCAGAAGTCTACTTTTCCTCCACTAACTCCATCATTACACAGTACTGTGAATATAGCATTGTTCAAAATTAAAACAAAAAGTTATGCCAAAGTGTTGAACAAATAAGGGTCTCTTCTAGGTCACTGTTAAGAGTTGAATTGTGTCCTTCAAAAAAGACATACTGAAGAACTAAGCCCGATACCTCAGAATGTGACTTTATTTGGAAAAAGGGTGATTAAATGGTAATCAAGTTAAAGTGAGATGTTAGAGTGGGCACTAATCCAGTAGTGTCCTTATAAAATGGGGAAATTTGGACACAGGTAGACAAGCCCAAAGGGAAAACATACTGGGAAACTGAAGGCAGGGTTTAACCAAAGAACAATAAGGATTACTAAAGAACCATGAGAAGCGAGGAGAAACATGGAAATGCTTCTCCCTCACAGCTGTCAGAAGAAACCACCCTGCGACACCTTGAACTCAGACGTCTAGTCTCTAAAACTGTGAGACA
Organism: Scalopus aquaticus; assembly: GCA_004024925.1. NCBI lineage: Eukaryota > Metazoa > Chordata > Mammalia > Eulipotyphla > Talpidae > Scalopus > Scalopus aquaticus. The sequence continues at coordinate 67,115 of PVIJ01003396.1, forward strand.
AGAATCCTATTGTTTAAATTACCTCACTGTGGTACTTTGTTGTGACAGCCTAGGAAACTAATACAGTCCGTTGTTTTCAAAATCTCTAATATTACCAACACCACTTCCTCAAAAAAAAAAAAAAGCTATAATGAAAAAGAAAACTAAGTAACAAACATGACTATCCTAATGTTAGCAGGATTTTCTGTAAAAAGTATTAAAAGCACAACTTTGAAACTGTAACCTGTTAGGGGAAATTAATGTCAAAATTAAAGAAAAAACAGTTAAGAAGCAAAAAGGAAACCCAGAGAAAAAAATGAAAATCTCACTAATAACTATAGGCTTCTATTAGGTCTACAGCATTTCTAACTGCTATTTCCTCACAAAAATAATGATATTACCATCAAGAACTTCAAGGAAAACCTCCCAGTTGCTGGAAATATTAATATCTTCTTCATAAATATGATAATCCAAAAAGACAGTGCCAGGATTCTTCCATGTTTTTTTCCTTAGGCGAAACCTACAAATGTGGTAAGGCATTTTAAACTATTATAATTTAAAATTTTTAACATAAAAAACTGACATGAATCTAGCATCAAGGGAAAATAAACTATATTCAAATACAAAACTCAATTGGCCATTCATTACAACTTTGGGAAAATCTAATAAAAATTTCTAATATTTCCAATTTAGTGGCTGACCAAGAGGATATTCAAACATGATTCTAATACTTTCACTTACTTTCATTAAATTAATCTGCAGTACTAAAATTCTGAATAGTGCAGGAATTTTTAATTCTTCTAGTTTTAGTAAAATCATACCAATCCATACCAATGGATGGCACAGTCTTTCTTCATGCTGCTGATGACACTGTAATATAACTGTACCTGTCAGTACTGAGCTCTAGACCACACTGCTCCCTGAGTAGAGGAATTAATTCCTCTTTTGATTGCCGCACAGTCATTCCTTTAGCAAACACGGCATCAAGCAGAAACTTGCATGGCTAGGAATAGAATATAAATGATTAGAGCTTTAATTACACATTAAAAGAATTAAGATTTTTTTTCATTAACAGAACTTACTTATATATATCTTACATCATTGTTCATTCTGTATAATGTTTGTCTTCTCCTCTCAGGTGTATTCCCCATGGAATTCCCACTACCAATTCACCCATGAACGCCATAGTCCCTTATACTCTTCCCTCCCGTTTTCATCCCTACTCCCCCCACCCCAGAATGTCTCTGATTTATAGTTGCCTGTTAATTTTTTTTAATTGCTGTTATTATTCCCCTGATCCCTTATTTGATTCCCCTATATTCCTCCTATAAGTGAAATCATCCAATATTTTTCTTTTTTCTTCTAACTTATTTCACTGAGCATAATCCCTTCTAGCTCCATCCATGTTGTTGCTAATGGCATGAGTTCATCTTTTTGATTGCTGAATAATATTCCATTCTCTGTGTGTGTGTGTGTGTGTGTGTGTGTGTGTCTGGGCATCTGGGTTGTTTCAAAATCTTACCTATTGTAAATAATGCTGCAATAAACATAGGGATGCAGGTATCCTTTTGAATTAATATTTTTGTCTCCTTTGGGTAGATTCCTAGGGGTGGAATTGCTAGTTCATATGGTAGCTCCATTTTTAGTAGTTTGAGGCCCCTCCGCACAGCTTTCCATAGTGGGTGGACAAGTTTGCATTCCCACCAGCAGCACAGGAGAGTTCCTTTATCTCCACATCCTCACCAACATTTAACAAGATACTTTAATTGCATTTTATAGTATGACAATTAGGGCCCTGAGTTCAGGAATCTATCTTTCTAGGTTCAAATCCTGGCTCTACTACTTTCTAATGCTGTTGGTATGGGGCAAAGTTACTTAACATCATGTGCCTCGGTTATCTCACCTGTAAACTGGGGATAGTACCTTCCCTCAGAGCTACTAAATAAGATTAAATAAGGATACATTTATATTTCCCTTGTGATAAAATGATCACAATTTTTAAGTATATTTAAGACCACTTCTATGGACTAAATTGAGGGAAATGCACGTTAGTTCTCCAAATATATTCATTAATTATCTCAAAAGAGAAACAGTATCCACTAACCCAAACTTAGAAGAAATATATAAGTTAAAAATGACTGTAACTTGTCACATATAAGAGATGATGGGTGCCTGGTAAAATATTTGCTTAACGAATACAGGCATTTTATGAAAAATTTATTATCTTATTTGCCATTTGGCTTTCATATTTATATAGGTCCTCAATAAGATACAAACACTGTGAAAATAGTCTTTGCCTTATACCTTCAGGTATTTATCACAAGCATTTTAATTCAGAGAAACTAAAATATTTTATTTTATTGATCACTCCCTAAAAAACAGCCTGTAGAGAGCCACCATTTACAAGTGTACAGCCTTAGGCTAATAAATATCACTTTTATCAGTGTTAAGAGTGAAATGACAAGGATTAAAGGAGTCAATATTTACAAGTACTTACAGCACATAGCAAACACTTGATAAATGCTTATTAAATACTAAATTGACTGAACACAAAAAGTACCTATATAGTTTACAGGTCAACATACAGCATCTTATGATCATAAAGCAAACACAAATCCCTTTTAAAAGTAGAAAAGTTTTTCCTTATTCTGGGAATTCTAGCAACACTATATAACAGACAACAAAATGTGGGCTGAAGGCTACATTCATTTACTGGCTGATTTTTTGGGATATACTTCCATAGGTTTATGTACTACCTGTGTCGGCTTTTGTGCTACAAGGCAGCATAGCCTGCAAAACTAAAATATTTGCCAAATACTGCTTTAGAAAGATGAAAGAAAATGACTTGTAATGAAATCTCTGCACTGTATATTTTTAATAAGCCAAAGTGACTTTAACTTTTAAGTATCTTACTTACCTCTTGTTCATTGACTAGAATCTGGTACACTTTAACTCTGTATTCTCCTTTTTTAAGTGCTCTCCCCAGGCGAATTGTGATCTATAAATTAAAGACATTTGTTTGAGATGTATTGTCTCAGCAAAATAAATAACCGATTCTCACTTCATTGTTTAGTTTTCCAAAATTCTCTAGATTATGGGTTGAGAACAGGAATATCTTTTACCTCTGATTCCCCAGCACCTAGAACAGTAACTGACACATAGTTAACATTTAGCAAATGCTTGTAAGATGAATAAAGCAAATAAAAACAAAAAACCACCATTAAACATGAAAAAAAAATTACCCTTTTAAGAGTATCTATTTCACCTTACTTGGTAGTATGTTTTCAAATCTATCATTTAAAAGACTAATTATTGACAATTATTTTAATCAACCTTATTGTCATCAGAAAATGATGAAAGTGTCTCATTCAATCGGACGCTCTCAAACTCTTGATTGCTGGCATACACTCGAAAGACTTTGAAATGAGAGGACAAAACTCCAACAAAGGGCTCCAAATGTTGTTTGAAAGCAGCCAGAGTAATTCTTTTATCAACATGCACCATCAACCCTAAGCACAAAAAAATTAAAATGAAAATGTAAAACTGCTTAGAATATAAAGCACATCATATCATTTTTACTATGCTACAAAACAGGAAAAGTATCCCTTTTCAGTTATTAGACTTAGCTTATATACTACACTGAATGGACAGGAGTATAAAGTAGGTGAAATAGGTATAAGTCTGACAACTTTAAATGTCCTGAAATATTTAAGTGCTTATTCATTTGACAGCTGAATCCAAAACCAAATTTCAACAAATGCTTCTAAAATACCCACACTTCTATCTACACCACCATAGACAGGCTCTAGCTGGTTTCCAACCCTGCCTCCTTTACTTCCTTACTAGCTGTGTGACACAGAGCAAACCCACCAACCTCTGTATCTCCAGTTCTTCATTTGAAAAATGGAAGTACTACCACCTCATAGTTCTGCAGTGTGAATCTGATGAGATTTTTATCATGTTTTTAATACAGTGCCAGATACATAGTAATTAACTCAAAAATTGTTAGTAAATCCAGTGCTGAGATTTCTACCAGAAAAAAATTTCAAGACCAACACATGAAGACCTGTTTTAACATGTGGCTAACAGTATCTAAATGGATCAGAAATTCCCATCTCAGATCTAAGTTTTAACTTATGTTCATTCTCTTGGCATTGTAATAGGATTATCTTTGATAAGTTCCCTCCCACCCCCTGTGTTTATTAATCTGTCCCATTATTTTGTAAGTCATTCATGAGGATACTTCTAGAACATTTCTATTACCCTACTCTTCCCATTCTAATATAGAACAGTTGTCTCTTACAGTAAGGCAGTACTGCCGTGCTGAGGCAGGCCCATAGTCCTTACGTGGTCCTACAGCTCCTTCTAGGGTAGGCCTTGAATTTCTGTGGCATTTACATCAAAGATCAAGAATGAGACCTAAAACATTCCTAGTTTAGGTTTTCAGGTCACACCAATTCTTATCCTGATGAAATTTCCTATGTGTATTTTCATAAATTAATGCTCATTTACTACATTGTTTGTTATAAAATAGTTTCATTATAGAAAATGTGACAAGCACAAATTAAAATATAAAGAGGATGAACTTTTTTACTATATATAATTTTTGAGTCAGCATTTCCTTTAATTTGTTTAAAATGTCAATTTCTAAACTTTAAGGGGTGCCCCTAAATGTTAATAATCCAAGCTTTTGGCAAACAAGTTTCTATTTATGCTTGCTCTTGAGCAAGGTACACAATTTGAGAGAAAGGTACAAGGAAAAAATTACTTATTAGAATCAGAAGCCTACGACTGGATTTCAATTTTGCCACTTTAGTCTGAAAAATGGCTATAGGTAAGTTATGCAATCTCAGTTTCAGTTTTCTCTGAGTTCATTACACCAGTCTCACTGTTTATTGCGATGACAAGTGTAGTAAATTCTAAAGCACTGCTGCAAGACAAGCTAGTATTGTCACTCCAGTTTCTCACAACTCCTAGTAATGCCGTATCACAGAAGACACAAATGTTTGTTGATTATTGATATAGTCTAATATGGCAATTAGAACGAAGTGGTTCTACAGTTAAACGTCCTGGCCTGAATAAATTCCTGGCTCCTTCCTGTATATTATAGTTATATGACCTATTGATGTCTCTGTACTTAAATATCTTCTTATAAAATGGTGGTAATAGTACTTATAGCTTATGTTTTTATGTCACTACATGCAAAATGCTTAATATGTCCCTGACAAAAAGTGTTTAATTTATTGGCTATAATTTTTTTATAGTTTTTACCATCATACCATTTTCCTAACTACTTCTTAAAAGTAAAGATGCAGTCTTCACCGCAAAACCTCAAAATTCAGGGTTTTTTTTCCTCCTTTCCTTTTTAAAAATTTATATCTTGAGTGCAGTAACCAAACTGTACAAAGAAGTTTCAGTGCAAATGCACTACAGTTTTATTACCTTGGCCTTCCTATTTATACCTGAGTGCATCTGTAACTAGATCAGACCTGGACAATATTTTTAAAGAAAGATCTCTAGTTATTCCCCCAAACAATTCCTGTTGATCCTAAAGATCATCATTTTACAATTAGCTGTTACTATCTAAATGAATTGCCTATACTACATATTTCACTATTCAGATGTCAAATTCTTTATTTACCTATACTTTCCCATTTCATCACCTGAAGATTCTGTATTATTACTCATCATCCACGTATTTCCCAGGCAGCTACTTCCAGATCATCAAGGAGCTATGATGTATGCTCTTAGTACAGACTCCTGAACTACCTGGTTGCTGACTATCATTCCTATATCCCTATGTCTAAGCCAATTTTCTAAACATGAAAAGGCATTTTTCAGTTTTCACCATTTTTGTGTGGTTCTGAAAGCTTACATTGCAGAAAATCGTTTCTTGTTATCACCATGCTTACTATCTCTCTCAATGAATGCTAAAAAATTAGCTCACTGTGAATTTTCAAAAAGATTAAAGTAGTTAATAATCTCCTTTTTAAATATCTCATTAGCCACTTACGATGGAAATGAGACCCCCTCACACTATAATTCAAAGTATTCCCATTGAATTCTTCTTAAAGTTGATATTATCATTCAAAATTTTAGTAACACAATTCTAAAACAAACCACATAAAGAAGTTCCCTATCTTTTTCCTCATGTAGAACTACTTTTAATTTATCCAATACCCATGGAGGATGGAGGATGGTAAGGAAGCAGAGTAGCCACTGGCTATTTTTCCTTTACTATGATATGAGCAAAGTAATAAAACAATGATAGCAGCTACGGGGTGAAGGATGAAGGAATACGTACTAGGCTTGTAATCAAAATACCCAAGTTTGAGCCCAGCAGTGATCTACTAGCTCTGGGACCTCAGGGAAATTATTTAAGCTATTTGAGACAGTTTCTTGATCCGTAAAAACTATCAAATACATTTTACATGGCTGCTAATGAGATAATGTAAGTTGATACACTTTATGAGGTAAGAACGCCACAGGAATTTAAGGTATAATTACAATAGTGTCCTTGTCTCCTTTTTGAGCCCCCAGTCTACATTTTCCCACTTGAGTTTATCTGTAAGATAAATGCATGGCTAGCACATGGTTCCAGTGTTACACAAACCTGTTAAAAATACAAATTTCTGTATTTCTACTAATGATTTCATAATTTCTATCACTTTCTTTTAAAAGATCAAATTTTGAGACAAGCATCACAGCACTTAACTTTTATAGTAACTATATGTCTTCTCCCCACTAGGTGAAACACTAAGTGTACATCTCAGCTATCTCTGCCTCGAATGTTTACATAGGGTCTGGCATCTAGCATGCATTCAGGAAATATTAACTGGGTGGGCAGATGATGGGAGGTTAAAGAGTGGGACTCACTTCCAAAAGTAATAGGAGCATTTATTAGAAGACTTAAATTCTAGTAGTGATTTCACTACTTACTAGCTGTATGTTATTTTTTGCATAAGCCATTCATTCTTTCTGAGCTTCAGTTTTCTTATCTGTCAAATGAGGATCAATATTTGCTTTATTAACTTCAAAGAAGCTTCAAGTGAGAAGAAACAAGTGCTTTGAAAAGCAAAATACAAAATAAAAGCGGTGATGTAATACTCGTTTTGTCAACAACTAATGCAAAATATCTGGCTAATTCCTTTTATACTTGAAGAAAAGTTGTAGATCTTGAATTTGGTTGTCCTACTAATATTTGGCCAGTTTTAGTCTGAGATTTAGGAGGCCAATGCCTTATCCATTAGGCTACTGGGGCAGGTGGTTTTAGTCTGAGATTTAATAAAAGTTCTTTTATTTTTTAAAGTCTTATACATTGGAACTTATGAGTTTATACTTTGCTTACTTCAAAATGTCAACTTAAAAAAAAAAAAGTTCCTTCCCATTCTTTGTCTTTCCCAATTAGTTATAGAATTTTTGGAGAATGAGAAGGAAACTGCATTGGAGGATGGAGGAAAGACAAGCAATGGGGATGTGCAAATAAAAAATTTTCCTGGCTATTGCTTAACAAATTTTCTAAAGCATCTGGCTTGTTTGTTTTGGGGGGCAGAGTGCAAAGATTATTTACTTTTTAAACTATTTTTCAATTTTTTTACTTAATACTTTTATCATAATTCATTTCTTTTAAATGAATTCTTAATTCTTTCTCTTTTTTTTTAAACTTACCTCACTAGAGTTCTGACAGAATTACTGTAATAGGTCTAATATATTGCATAGGTCTAAGAACACTATTCATGATAACTGCATCAAAAATGAAAGCAAGAGCAACAGAAAGCAAATTTATAATCCAGGAAGTTACAGGTGGTATTAGAATGAAATATATTCTTTTCTTAACTAAAAATTTAGATAAACTGCAAAGAAAACTATTTCAAGGAGTCTTTCTTTTAAAGTACATACATTTATGTCCTTCCCCAGAACCTTCATCTGCAGCATAGGGCTCTGCTTTGAAATACATGTACTGCGTTTCTCCCCTACTCTTGCCACTCTCATCATATTCACTATCCGTTCCAGAGTCTTCTTCTGCTGTATCCCATGTCTCTTTTATGCCTTCATTTGCTTTAGTTCTTCTACTACTCGTGATACTATGAGAGTCAAGTCCATTAGCCAAAGGGATCTGAGCATTATCTGCATTGCACAAAGTATCACTGCTATGACTGGAGCTAAGAATATCGCTGTCCACTGAACTTGTACTCCTGTCATTATTCACATCTGAGTCTGATCGTTCTTCAGACTGAAAATTCTCTGGATCAGAAGTCTGAATATGTTGTTCAAGTTCTCTATTATCCACTGATGCTGAAGAGTCCCTCTCATTGAGAGGTGATTCGATGTTTTCAAAGTCACTAGTCTCAGTACTTTTGCTGCTGTCCCCATTATCTCCATCCTGCTGCTGCTGTAGTGACAAGCTTTTGAGTTTTTCAGTGCTTTCTTCTAGAATAGCTTCCACAGACTTTAGGCTCCCCACAGGTCCTTTGACTCTTTCACAGTCATCATCCACATTACCAGAATCACCCCCAGCTTTCTGATATGCTGTCCTTTTGGAATAAGATCCAGGGGACTGTTCAGGTAACAAAACAAATAATCTGATTGTATTTGCATGCCGATCTAGGAGTTTCCACAAATGAGAGTCTGTAAAGGCGATCTGGTAATCCAAAGTCTCAGAACTTTCAACAAACACCTAAATAATAAATCAAAGAGTTACATTAGAGCATTAATTTTAATAACACTCTCATTCATTAGAACACTATCACACCAATATAAGACAGTACATAGTAAGTCATAAAATTTGTAATGATAAAGTTTCTGAAAGACATGGGCATTGTTTTTGGAAGCTAATTAAAGTATTAGGTTCATGTTTTTTTAAAATTAACCATAAAATTATGCTAAGATAGATGGAAAACACATATACACACACCCACAGAAAACTGTTCATGGATTTGTTCATTTTCTGAAAGATTGTGCATTCAACATCTTGTTCTTTAGGAAATATTTTTGCATGAATATAGTCAGAGGAACATGTGTAAGACATAGAACAATATATATAAAATAATCCTGGAAATGCAGCACCAAAATCCAGATTATAGAAAAAAAAAATCTGTAATGGCAGGTGACTTAATTCAATAGCAAATAAATTGCAAGGACAACAAAGTACACACATACTAAAAGAGATGTAAGAGATGAATTATGGACTTTATTTGGATGCTCATTTAAATCAAGAGACAAATACTATTGGAAAAATTTTTATCAAATAATCAGGAAAATATGAATACTGACTAGGTATTGATTGATATCACGGCATTTCTGTTACATTTTTGAATAAATCATTGTGATTATCTTTTACATATATATATTCAGATTATTTATAGATGTAGTAATATGATGCTGGGAATGTTTTGCAAATAATCTGGGGGAGAGCAGGTAAATACAGATGTAAAAAGACTTGATAATTGAAGAAGACTGGTGAAGGAGACATGGAAATTCATTATACTATTTTCTTCATTTCTGTATATATTTGTAATTTTCCATAGTACCTTTTTAATGAAATATATATACACAAATTTGACATGGTAAGTTTTGTATAAAAAGACAACCATTATATTCAATAAATATTACAAATCAGGAGTATCAGCTAACAACCTAAAGAAAAATATAAAGTTATATAACACTCAGTCCTTACCCAGAAACAGTTAGGGTGGATTAGAGATTTTTTTTTTTAAAGATTTATTTATTTATCCATACAAGCTGGGATACAGGCCAGAGGCGTGGGACGGCGAGAGGGTTCACCAGAGACAGAGTGGGGAGCAGAACAGGCAGATCAGAAATGCACTGCTGAGGGGAGCAGTGGGCGAGGCAGGAGAGGTCTGCCGCACCATGTGGGATTCTCCCCGGCTGGGCGTCGAACTCACACCACACGCTGCCAACGGCTCCACAGCGCAGCGCTCAACTGCTGCGCCGCCAGGGAGGCCAAGGGTGGATTAGAGATTTTAATGTAACATGGACAAACACCACACAAAAGTATCAGGATATAGGTCAACAAAAATTATACAAGAAGATAAATAAGATGCTAAAAAATGCTAAGGGACACAAAAGACTAGACTCTACTAAGATGAATGAGAGTAGAAACGTCAATAAATAAAAGATGGCAAACAAGGAAACTTTTAGATCCAGTTTATCAGAGTAAAACAAAATGGTATTAGAAACAAACACACACAAAATACAAATAAAGGAACACATGATATTAAGAGATAAAAGACATGAAGAGCAACAAAAACTGTTTTCCGAAAGAGATAAATGAGTAGGCAAAGGGAATGAGGTTGCATGAACTCAAGATTATAGTTTTTTTTCTCTTCTAGGCAAGCCCCTGGATTTTTCCATGAATTATTGCTTTTTGGGGAGAAATCCAAGTATGAACAAAATTCCAAGGACATAGTCATGGTAGCTAGAAATAGTTATGAAGCTTCTACCAAAGAGGCAAGAGTAATCAGGGGCTTGAAAAGCGCAGAGATAGAGAGAAAAACACTGGGTAGACTGGGTAGAGATAGCACATAAACAAGAAAAAGAGGAGAAACAGCAAGAATGATTCTGAGGACAGAAAGAAGTCTAATATTACCTGACCACATGGGAAGGAAATTATCAGGAGGATGTGAGGATTTAAAATTTAAGTTATAGACAGACAGTGTATCGCTCTAGAGGTCAGGATAATAATATTAAAGTTTGTTTCACTTATTACCAGCAAGAAAATAGTGACCAAAAAAAAAAAAAGAGAGAGAGAGATGCACGCACCTTGTTACTTCTGAAAAAACCTTCTGCTTTCAGGGTTTTACTGGACACAGTGAGAAGACGCAAATCATTGCAGCAGCGTTCCAGCACTATTCTCATGGTTTCAGCAGGTAAATGGATGGCCTACAATAAAAGTAATCTTAAAAAACTATTCTAAGAAAAATTCTGCTTGACTTGGATATGTGAGAAAATAAGACAGTGTTGAATTCTTAAAAATAGCAAGAAGAAAATAAAGACAAAAACTATCTGAGTAGAGGTTTACAAGTTTTTAAAGACTCTGTGGGAGTAGATTAATTATACTGCAAATTAGGAAAACAAAGTATGCTCCGGAACTATTTTAAAGGTAGCCATTTTTCACTAAAAATTCTATTTCTCTCAAATGACAAAGTAAATGAGGTGATTTGATTTCAAAGAAATTAAGCGCTGATCTTTGAGAGTCGCTGTTGAACCTAATACCTGTTTGATTTCTTAACTTTTGATGGGTTCCTTTATATTCTGTGAATAGTCTGTACTTTTACTAAGTCAATTTTCTTCTATGTAAAGTGAGATTAAATTAAAATTAAAATTTTAAGTTACTCTAACACCTATATGCTTAATTTTTGGTGTTATGTTATAAATTTCACAGGGAAGGAGCAGATAAAAGTAATTTACATTAAAAAATTGTTTACAGAACAATACAACTAGTGGTAATTAATTTCTAGGCAACCTAATAATTATAGTTTAAATACTGTATTTGCTGACACAGTGTTTTGTGACTCCCTTTATTCTCTACAAACATATTTTTCAACAAAATTATTAGCTTCTATAAGGAAGCGAATGTCATCTGTTTCTTTTGTGTTCTATCTTTGTGTTCATACTCTAAACTATAATACAGAACAATTCCACTATGTAGTCATTTTTACTGAGTAACTTAATCATAAAATATTATCTCACAATATTTGTTTCCTCCAATTATTACTTTAGCAAAAGTTAAGTCATTCTTGTTAACATCAGCATCATCATCATCATAGATGAACTTTCACATAGTACTTGGAACACTTTTCCACAAAGCAATTATTTGTGGAAATATTAACATCCACAACTCCGCTAAAATAGACATAAAAAACCTCAGATACAATAGAAGAAAAAACTCCCCTAGATGAATGACAGAAACTGGACTGAACTTCTTGCCTTGGGGTTAGTGAATAATTTTCATGACACCTAAGGATCTTAGCTTGGGGTTTAGGAACCATGCAAAACTTTGCCTGTTTGTGTGTTCAATGTTCTATAAAGTATAGGACCCCCAAAAGGATAGTAACAATTTCTCTAGAGTAGTTTTTTATTTCAAGGAAATTTTAATGTTTTAAAAATCTTATTTTTTGAGCTCAAAAATTCTGAATGAGTCTATGTTCTTTATCACTAACTCAGACAATGCCGTTAATATTTAATTCATCACCTTCTGTCAAATTCCCTCCACTATACTCTTCTATTAATATACCACCAGCTTTATGTTACTCAAGTTTGAAATATCTCAGTCATCTGTGTTTCTGCCTCACCCCAACATTTATTAGTCACAACTCTTGCAGATTCTATTTATATATTCATTCTTACAGTCTACAGATTTTCTCATTTCTGGTCATATATATACTTTAGCTGAATTATTTCAACAACCTCCTCATACATTCCTGACTTAGCTGAATTATTTCAACAACCTCCTCATACATTCCTGACTCCTCTCTCAATACATTTGGAACACTAGTGTTGCCAGACTTACCATTCTACAGAAAAGCTCTCATCATACCACTGGTATATTTAGAAAAATAAAAAATCCACTTCCTACTGCTTACATCAAATACAACTTGAATTTCTGTTACCATTTAAAAACCTCCATGAAATAAACTGAATTTATATTTCCAGGCATGTATTTTAACAATGATCCAGCCAAACACACATGTTCTGTGTATTAGCTTCACACTTTCCTATCTCCATACTGTGGTCTATTTCTTCTCTTTGAAGTATCCTTCTCTCCTAACTAGCAGTCTTCCTGATATAAATACTGAAGCTTGAGGTAAATACTGGCTCCGTATTTTACTCATAGCTATCACATAGTACCTTGTACAGAACAGGCCCACAAAAATATTCACTGCCCAATTTTAAAACTTACCTTTGAAATAAGTTGCTTGAACTCTGTAACTGTTTGATTTAAGTAAGCTCGAACAGTGATAGGGGCAGCTACAGATTCTGCCTTCAGATCAACAACATGAACTTTCACCATCACTTCTGTCACATTTGAAAACATAGAAACAAAGCTGGAGGTTATTTTATAAAGTGTGTTTCACACTAGCAATGCATTCTTAATGTTTTTCTAATAGTCACCAAAGATAACATTTTTCTTATGACAGTAGATACGTTATACACAGGTAATATGTTAAACTGTCCTTTTCAAAATATAACACCTAATAAATAAAAAAAAAGAAATGGAAATAAGGCTAAAAGCTCTCCTAGGTTTCTTTAAAAAGTGACAAGTCAAAGGTGATTTTAAAAAACATATGCCTTATTTCCTTGTAAAAAAAAATACCACCACCATCAGATTGATCAAGCATATTAAAATACATATCCAAAATACAGACAAAAGCTATAACACTAGATAAACATAAATAACCAGCAAATGCAAAACAAATATTAAAGGGGACATAGCAGCCCCACTTACTTTTTAAAGCCCCTCATTAAACCATCAAGACCTTGTTTATAATCAAAGACTTCCTCTCCTCAAAATAATATTCTCTATATCCTATGGAAAATTCTGTGTAAGTTAAATTGGTTTACATGTTTGTATTATCACTTAAACTTTTCATATTACAATTTAATCACATCTGCTTTTCTGTTCTCAGGAGATCATAAACTCTCAGTCATCAGAAAACAAATGACCTTCAAGCAATATATTTAATAACTATTCTCTAACTTAACTGTTCTAATTTCTTATACATGTATATGTCAATCTTGAGTTTATCCCCATGTTGCTAATCTAAATCAGACAAAATATTCTGTTAAAGTTTTGATTATTAGTGAATAAAGGAGGTTACGTCAGCTACAGGTTTTACAATCTACACTTATATTTTGAATTCTCTTTTTTAAAAAGTGGTTTTATTATTGACTGGTGGAATATTTCAATCATAATTTTCACTCTCTAGCCACAAAATACCATATAATCCACTTTAAAAAGAAGAGTTTTCAAGGAGGAGGATGGAGAGGAAGGAGGAGAAGTGGAAGAGAGGTAGGGGGGAAGAAAGGAAGGAGGAGGAGGAGGAGGAGGAGGAAGAGAAGGTATAGAGGATCTATAGAGGAACAGAATTTGAAAGGACAGACAAAGCTTTCTAAGTTCAATTTTTAGGATTAAAATAGAGAACGTAAGTCTGAACTGAAATTAATGACTGATCCAAGGGAGTTAGGGTCAAGAGAAGAACAGTAAGAACGTTATTTACATATTTTAATTTTCTCCTACTTCTTATGTTTAATATGGAGATTAGAAAACTTTGGACATGAGAAAGACCATGCAAATAACTGTCTTTTAGGACTATTTTGGGTAATAGATTATCTCAAAGGAAAAAAAATTCAAGATATTGAGGAATGGAATAGATCTAATAGAAACAGAAATGGCTGAAGTCCCGGAGACCTGCAGAAATGAATGGAGAAAAATGAAAAACGTTGGCAGTGATGAGGTGGTTTCACATCTCTTCAATGAAAGCCTGAAATACAGACTATTTCGGAGACTTTTTGGGAATATGCTATTTTTTGACCAGAGTCTTCTCTATCATAAGAGTTAGGGAGGGAGAAGGAGGAAAGAGAGGAGGATACATGTATGATTCAGTACAAGAGTAGAAAAATCCCACTGAATACTATAAGCTCTAAGTCGTGTTGTATTTTTAAAATTTTATGTCTTGTTCTCCAAAAGTAATCTAGATGTTAATTCCAAGATTGTTGGCTATTTCCTAACCTGTCAAAATTACCATACATTTTAAGAACAAATTAACCCTTTGCACTCGAGGCTTTTTTCGCGTGGGCAAACCAGCCACTCGAGACGATTTCAGCTATATTAGGGAAGCGTTTTACAGGTACTTTGAAATCATGTTATACTCAAACAAACGTATACAAATAATAAAATTTCACCAATCTATTTATTTTTACATTGAATACAACAAAATCTGTTAAATATTACACTCTGTAACTAGTTTTTGTGTGATATTTAGTAAAACAATCCCCAAGATGCACATCGGTTTGTCAGGACACGTATCACAATGCTAAACTGAGATTAACTAATCTAAGCTAAGAATTGGCTAAGGATGCAGGCCAAGCCTGGTCCATGAAAGTAATCGAGATAAGAATCTCTTATCACACATTGGAAATAAACATATTGACTTCCAAACCGCTCGGGCGCCCCAGCTGTGCCACTTGAGTGGATGCATTAAAGCGCCGGGCGCCGCAGCAGCGCCGCTCGAGTGCAAAGGGTTAAAATTTGAGAACATAAAACAAGTAAAAATTTTAAATTAAATTTTCATAATTTTCTTATGAAAAATTTAAGTCCAGTCAAATGCAAAATACCACAGATATCCTTACCTCCAGGTTTATAAGACTGGAAAACTTGATCAGGTTTTCTTGTCTCCAACAACAGATCAAACATGTATGTTGACTTAACTCCACCTAGTAAAAGTCCCATTGGCGTATCTTCTTCTCCTTCATAGGATCGTTCTATATAATCATGAAACTCATCATATTTAACAAGGCGACAGCAATCCATGGGTATTACATCTTCTAAATCCATCATCTAAAGGAAAATGATCCCCCCAGAAAAGAGAAAAAAATATATATATAGCATTTTCATGTGATGTGTAATTATATAATTATAGGTCCTAGCAAACAATGAAATCAACGTATTTATGATTTGCATTACATCAGATCAAGGACATCAAAGTTAAATGTACACTTAAATTCTCTCTTAAATAACAATATTTCATTCTTACTCAAATCATACAACCTGTGCACTAAGATATTTTAAAGACATTTTTGGTTTTAAAAAAAAGTTAACACTCTGAACATTATTTTTTTTTCAGCTCGTCTCAATTTGACTTTATTTTTTATTTTTATTTATATCTTTTACATTGTTTATTCCCCTTGGGCAACCCACCACCAATTCACCCACGACCCATCACCATGGTCCCTTGTACTCTTTTCTACTCCATTTGAGCCCTTATGCCCCCCCCCACACACACACGCTGAATGTCTCTCTCGTTTGGTTACCCTATATTCCTGTTATAAGTGAAAACATTTAGTATTTTTCTCTTTCTTTCTGGCTTATTTCGCTGACCACAATCCCTTCTAGTTCCATCCATGTTGCTGCAAATTGCATGTGTTTATCTTCTTTGAATGCTGAATAGTATTCCATTGTGTATATGTACCACATCTTCTTGATCCAATCATCTATTTTTGGGCATCTGGGTTGTTTCCATACCTTAGCTATTGTAAACAGTGCTGCAATAAACATACAGGTGCACGTATCCTTTTGGATTATTGTTTTTGTGTCCTTTGGGTAGATTCCCAGGAGTGGTATTGCTGGGTCGTATGGAAGCTCCATTTTTAGCAATTTGAGGACTCACCATACAGCTTTCCACAGAGGTTGGACCAACTTGCATTCCCACCAGCAGTGTAGAAGAGTTCCTTTTCCTCCACATCCTCACCAGCATTTGTTGTTGCCTGTATTTTTAATATGTGCCATTCTCACTGGTGTGAAGTGATATCTCATTGCAGTTTTGATTTGAATTTTCCTGATTATGAGGGATGTTGAACATTTTTTCATGTACCTGTTGGCCATTTGCTTTTCTTCTTTGGAGAAGTGTCTTTTTAGCTCTTCTGCCCATTTTTTGACTGGATTATTGACTTTGTTTTTGTTGAGCTATGTGAGCTCCTTTTATATTTTTGTTATCAGTCCTTTATCAGTTGTATTGTGTGCAAAGTTTTTCTCCCAATTAGTACGGTGTCTCTTTGTTTTGGTTAATGTCTCTTTTGCTGTACAGAAACTTTTTGATGTAATCCCAGCTGTTCATCTTGTCCTTCACTTCCTTCGCTTTGAGGGATATATCTTTAAAGATTTTGCTGAGATGTCTGTCGTGTAGAGTTTTGTATTTTTTTCTATAAATTTATGGTTTCAGGTTATACATACAGGTCTTTTATCCATTTTGAGTTGGTGTTTGTGCATGGTGTGAGCTTCATTTTTTTGCATGTAGCAGTCAAGTTTTCCCAGCACCATTTATTGAACAAGCTGACCTTGTTCCACTGTATATGCTTTGCTTCTTTGTCGAAGATTAGTCGTCCATAGATATGCGGATTTATTTCTGGGTCTTCTATTCAGTTCCACTGGTCTGTGTGTCTGTTTTTGTACCAGTACCATGCTGTTTTAATTATTATGGCTTTGTAGCATAGTTTGAAATCAGGGCGTGTAATCCCTCCATTTTCTTTCTTTTTAGTCAGGAGAGCTTTAGCTATTGGGGGCAACATTCTGAACTTTAGAAGGACTGCCAATTCTATATTGACTATTGCTCTATAATTACTAAACTAGAAACATAAGGAGAAAACAATCAACGAGAATATGCCTCAGCACAGTATGAAAAATTGGTAACTCATATCTAGTGACCACCTTTCTATGCACAGGAGGACAGCATGCCTCATAAAATACCAAAAAGGCTGTAGCTCCTGCGTCTCCCAAGCACTGCCCAATTAATCTTTGCACCATACTCTTTTCAGTATTAGCCTCCAGAATACCTACAGTTCAGAGCACTGGCATTTCTATCATAAAATTTCCTTCTAGCCCATGTGGTCAGTAGATGACAGATGCTGGGTACACCATCTCTTAAACGGGAAATGATCCTTCTAGAGAAACACAGGACTGCTTAGAAATATTAATATTCTTTTAGGATTTATGATAATGACTCTAAAGAAAAAAAAATGTAAGCCTTGGTGTGTTCTCATTGATCTTTACTCACCCCCACTCTCAATTTTTGGTATATAAGATTGATCTATTTTTCTCTTCTACTTGATTTCATTTTGTGAAATTTTACTTCCTATTTTGAAGACAGTGTTTTATATTCCTGCAATGAACAACTAATAAAATATAAACTACCCTTACTATTACCACTGACTGAACTTCCATTTTACTGTTTGTTCATTCACTTACTAATTCACATACCCACCTAATTTCAGCTTTCCTATAATGCCAGGCAAAATACTGGAAATACAATCATGACCAAAATTAAAATACTTTTCCCCTTTGCAGGCATTTACAATTTGGTGTCAGACAGACATGAATTAAGATAGTCACATAATTAAATATAAAATTTCAATACTGCTAAGTCGTATGAAAGACCAGGTACATAATATGAGAGGTTCTCAATTTTAGTATGCCTAAAAATCACCTGAGATACTTGTTTAAAATGCATAGTCCCAGACATTCTCCAAAATACTTAACATAGATATTCAGATTTGAAGGAATTAGATTTTTTAGTAGGAATGTAATTCTGGTGCAGGCTATGTTGGATTGTACTCTGATAAACAATTTTTCTTGGGGTAATTACTTATTCAGTCAAATGTTATTAATGTGTATATGGAAAGGGCAAACAAACCTAATTTGTCAAAAACGTAGAAAAGATTTAAAACAATCTGGTTAAAGGATGCTTTCCTTTCTATTATCTTTCAAAAGCAACTAATAACTTTTCATCATCCTGGAATAAAATGCATACTTCTTAGAAAATATCTAAATTATTTTTATGTTACTCTATTTGCACTCAAGACAATCTATAATAATGTCCTTTTTCCTGATCATGCCAACCACTTCCTCACCTCAGCTTTTACACATACTAATTATTCCTCCTTAATTTTTTTATAGGATAATTTAACCCTTTGCACTCGAGGCCTTTTTCACACGGGCGAACCAGCAACTCGAGACGATTTCAGCTATATTAGGGAAGCGTTTTACAGGTACTTTGAAATCATTTTATACTCAAACAAATGTATACAAATAATAAAATTTCACCAATTTATTTATGTTTACATCGAATACAACAAAATCTGTTAAATATTACACTCTGTAACTAGTTTTTGTGTGATATTTAGTAAAACAATCCCCAAGATGCAGCCTCGGTTTGTCAGGACACGTATCACAATGCTAAGCTGAGACTAACTAAGCTAAGAATTGGCTAAGGACTCAGGCTGAGTCTGGTCCACGAAAGTAACTGTGATAAGAATATCTTATCACACATCGGAAATAAACATACAGAGTTCCAAACCGCTTGGGCACCCTAGCAGCGCCACTCGAGTGGACGCATTAAACCCCGGGCGCCGTAGCGGCACCACTTGAGTGCAAAGGATTAAGTCTCAGGATAAGCTTAATACACTACTGATTTAACATGCAGCATCTAAACAATAAAATACTTGCATATTGTGATGTTTAAGTAATTTTTTTGTCTGTTTTTTCCTAGTGGATTATATACTCCAGGAGTGCAGTGAACAAGTCTTGTTCACTCTGGTATCTCTAACACCTCATGTTATATTGTTCACTCTAGTGTCTCCAGTGCCTCATGTAACAGGCACTCAGTAAGTATCTGCTACATGAATGTAAAGAATTAATATATATTTTTATTTCTAATTCAAATTCTGAATTCTAGAAAACTTTCTGGCTTTCAGAATGAGAAAGTTCTCAAAATAAACTACATAGAAGTAAACTACACTCTTTAAGATCTAAACAAAGTTACTACTGACTATAGAAAAATCTTTGGAGAAATATGTAATATTATCTGAGATGTCAAAAATTAAATGCTAACAACATAATAAGCATACCTTATAAGCCATTTCTACTGCTTCCTTTAACGTCTTATCCTTATGAACCTCCAATTTATTTTCCATCATTACTTGCTTCACAGGATGCAAACAGAATAATTTTATCTAGAAAATGTGAAATATCATTATCAAATCATCTTAGCAGGTCAAAAGTCAAAGCCTAATTCTTTTACAAAAACATTTTTCCTAATAGTCAAAATATTATAATTTTCATAAACATAATCAGGATCATTCTCATGTCTGCTTTCTCACTTAATAACTGACAGTGGCTATGTCATGTTATTAAAAAAATTTAAATTTAAAAACATTAATTTTAACATGTTTCTATAGAAGAATGTATCATAATCTATGTGGTCATTTCTCTACTAATATACATTCAGGTCATTTCCAATTTTTCCCTAATTTGGAAAGTATCATGATGAATGTCCTCATAGTGAAGATTTTTACAGCATCTGTGATTATTTTATTAGGTAAAGTTTCCTTAAAAGAATTACATAAATATGAATTTGCTCAAAGCTCTCAATAAACCTCATTGAATTTCCATGCTGAAAAACTCTGCTAACTTATTTTTCTTGTAACAGAATGTGACAATATCCATCTCAATGTAATCTCCCTAGGACTGAGTACTCACTGTTTTGCCTTGTTATAGACAATGTGAGATCATATTTTCCCTAAGTATATACAAACATAGTTACACTGTTAAATGATCATGATAAAACAACTGTTGACAGAATCAACCCCATCAGTTATGAAAATTGCAGTTAAATTCCAATTGTACTTTATAATCAAAAGTAAATTTAGGAAATCTAACCTTGCAGGTATTGCGCTCAATTTCTCGTTGCCTCTTTTCTTGTTCTTCCAATTCTCTCTCTCTCTGCACCAAATTTTTAATATGTTCTGGATATTCATCTACTTCTAGAAATTCTAGTAATAAAAAAAATAGGTTAATACAGCGTCACTGAAATTGAGCTTTTATTTTGCTCCACTTTGTTCCCACAGTTCATATTGCTATTTATAGGTTTTATCAAAACATCTCAATTATATCATTCTCGAAACTTGGAACATGAGCTTCTTTCAAACAAGAGTGAAGAGGTAATTGATAATGACAGGTGGTGTATCTCATATTTTAGAAAGTTGTGTCTATCCATACTAGCTCTTGGTTCTAAGACAACACCAGTACATAGACTAAGATTTTTAGAATAAAAAAGTCTCTCTGAAACTTGGAAATAAAATAATTTCTCATTTCATAACATGGTATCACCATCAAATTGAGTGACGTTGGGCAAGTTTACTTCTCCAGACCTTGATATCAACAGTTTACTAATAGCATATACCCAACAGAGTTATTACAAGGGGCATAGTAAAATGTAATAAATGTTGTTGCTGAAATAAACACTAGTACTACAAATGCTATTCATTTACTTATTATTCACTAATACAATTATCTTTCTTTTGTTCTCAAAGAAGTCTTTTATTGCCTTCTAATAAGAAAATTTCATATGTAACTCAAAGTATTTTAAGTGACAATGCGGTATTATGACATAACTAATAAAAAGTCAATGCTTACTTGGCATAAAGTAAGAAGAACAACATATCAATATATAGAAGAAATCATGCCTCAGTGGGAGATAAAAAATCCACTATTTTCAGAAATAGCTCCAATTTTAAAAATATTACCTATCATACATAGAGCGCCCTCTGGTGCTTCCTCACAAAACTAGAGTTGGAGGAATAGATAAAGAAAGCCCAGTTATTGCACCATCGGAAATACCTGGAATGTTGGGTGTCACAGAGGATACATAAACTATAATCCTGACTATGCCTCCAGAGAGCTATGACCTTATTCAAGTTACCCTTTGGGGGTACAGTTTATCTGTAAAGTAAGAATAATTACTTCTACTCTCAAATCTCTATTTTGAAATAACATCTTGTTATAGTATTTTTTTCCATTAATTTCAGAGTAAGTTATTGAACAGCAACTATATGACAAACTCTGGAACTCTGCCACTGGCATAGTTCTGTACAAACCCTCACAATCTAATGAGAGTTTATTAAAATGCAAACCAAACCTTATACAAATTAAACAAATTTACTCATTAAAAAAGTAGTTTCTAGGGCCTCCCCGGTGGCGCAGCGGTTAAGCGCTGCGCTGTGGACCTGTCGGCAGCAGCGACGTGAGATCGACGCCCGGCCGGGGGGAATCCCACATGGTGCGGCAGACCTCTCCTGCCTTGTCCGCTGCTCCCCTCAGCAGTGTATTTCTGATCTGCCTGTTCTGCTCCCCGCTCTGTCTCTGGTGAACCCTCTCGCCGCCCCACACCTCTGGCCTGTACCCCAGCTTGTATGTATAAATAAAAAATAAATCTTTAAAAAAAAAAAAAGTAGTTTCTAAACAAAGGAAATATACTGGATCAAAGAGACTGATAACACTATTTTAATTATGAAAAGAATATGAACAAACATTACCACCTGAGACTAACTCCTCATTGCAACCACATACACACATCACTACCTATTTGGAATACTGTCAAAGTTAGCAAGAGAAAACATGAACTGCAACTTTTTTTTTGTAATAATTACAGAAGAAAATTAAAAAACCTACATGCTTTGAATACAGGACTATAGTGAAGATTCCCAATAAAACGAAAATATAATCAAGGATGCACCCTTGATTCATAAAACTTTACCTGATTTGTAAGCAGATAAGCAAAGATACTTAATTTTAGTTCTTAAGAACATTCCTAGAGTCATTAGTACAGAGGTTTACATTATCCAATAACCCTATTGAAAGCAGTTACATACTAAAATACCCAAAAGCTTAAAGTATGTTTAAAGTATGCTTAAAATGTTATTCCTTTCAGTTTTTATAACAACCTTATAAAATAGTATAAATGTTCCCATTTTACAGATGTGGAAAGCAAGACAGGAAAGTTAAATAACTTGCTGTGGGACATGCAGCTGCTAAGTTATGACTGCTACACAGACCTAGGGGTATCATCACTGCACCAAATTACAAATAATACAATCTTTGTGCAAATAAATAATAGCCACTTTATTTAATGTAGAGTGAATTTTCTTTCTAAGTACACTGAGAAATGGATCAACTTATCCCAGGTATTTTTACCAGTTGTCTCATCTCATAATAGTCTTTATAATTAATTCTTCCAGGCATAAAAAAACTTTCATATTTTTAATTGTCCTTTCTTTTAATTGTCCAAACTTTTAATTGTCCTTTCATATAAAAAGGTATGTGGATTTGCAAAACTTGTGAAAGAAATTAGTTTATTATACAGACTAAAATAAAATACATTTACATACTTGCATTTCTTACTGGATCCTTCATTCTATATATCAGCATATATGCATTTGTGGAGCTAGGAGAAATATAAAGAAAATTAATGGGGACAAAAAGTAGATTGCAAGATTACATTTCCTAGCATCATATAGTTATTTAAAAAAAGTTTATTGTTGCTTAACCAATTAGAAAATCGTGTGTTCCTGAACACATTCAAATTTAAGACATCCCAGGAAAAAAAAAGGCAATCTACTTTGATTTTAATGACACATTTATAAAAAAACTTGTGCACTAGAATGATTTCTATAGTTAAATCAGAAGCAAGTATTTCCTGAAAAGGGCCAGACAGTAAAGTCTTGGGCTTTGTTAGCCATATAGTCATTTGTAATAATTCTGCTGTTGTAATGGGAAAAGATTATTACACAACATTGAAATAAATGGGTATGGTGGTGTTCCAAAAACTAGAAACATGTTGGATTTGATCAATGGGTTACAGTTTGCGGACCATTGGATTAAATCTTTTTAATGATTAAAAAAATGCTGAAAAGCTATAATTATTTCTAATTTATAAATACTAAAATTTAGGAATTAATTTACCTTGCAAAAGCACTGGAGTAGTACCCTCTGCTGCCTGAAGATCCACCATGTGTTTTCTTAATGTCTTCTTGTGTTATCTGAAAGTTGTTGTATTATTATATATTTTTTTGTAAAATCTATTGCACCATAACTCTATGTGAATAGGTAACTCAATTTTTAATCTCAGGGATATATGGGCCACACAGATACCAATTCACAAAAAACGAATCATAATCAGTAGCCTGTCAGTTCAAGGGCTCCTAAAAAGCCCACATGAAAATGAGGGTAATAAGAAAATTCCAGTATATCTCTGGAAAGACTCAGCAAATGTCAAATAAGACAAGTAATAATGTGAAATAAATCAAGAAATTTACTTATAATAAAAAAGACAATTTATTATGGGTCTTAAAATGCTCACCAGTTTGTCATTTTTAATAAACTCCACTACTGAACAGTAACATCCCTAAGCCCCTGTCTTTCATAAAAATGACATTTAAAAAAGCCTTCCTTACCCTGCTGACATGCTGATCATTGAAGCTGTACCACTGCTCATCACTGAATGACTTTATACAAGCATAATAATGACCACCAGCAGCACTCCCTGAATGAACCATAACGGAGAAGAGCTCATAGATCAAGGAATTCTAAGGGAGGAAAAATAAAAATAACTCAAAAAGGAAAAAACACAAAAACCTGATTTGTGTATTTCCTATTTTCCATTAACACACAGTGAATTAAAATGTTTATAGGTCACCTTTCCTAAGATAATTAAAATGGCAAGTTATCATATAATTTCATATACCAGTTTCATAAAATTCAATGTATTCCTTCAGATTTTAACTAAACCTCTCTGTAACCACTCATCTGAAATATAAACCTATTCAGTTATGTAAAAAGAAAATAATAGACTGAAATTTTAGACTGTTCTGATATGCACAGTCAAGACAAAAATATTCACAAAAAGCATTTTATTTCCTTTACAAAAGTGCTGAAGGATGTAATGAATTGGAACAACTTATGTATTTACATACTATCTGTGATACAGAGATCTACTGATTTGACATCTCTCACTGATATAATCACTTAAAGTATGAATTTCAAATTATATTCTATCCGTAAATAAATAAAATTTGCTAGTTAATAGTTTCCTTTTCTGTAAACAAGTCTTCACTTTTGTTACATTTTGTCCAGAACTAAAAACTATTTTAAGCAAACATCTACTTCTGGAAGAAAATAGGAGTAAACAAATGTTTTACAAAAAAAAAAAAAGAAAGGGTCATTTACAAATGACCTGTTTTTAAATTTAGGATCATCTTTTCTATCAGAAGTCTAGACACATCTCTGCAACAGTTTAAGATACTAGAGACCTTGCAGACCAATAATTCCACCACAAAAATGACTGGAAAGAAGATAGAAATAAAAAGTTAGAGGGTTGAAAATTCAGTTTGACTTGAGAAAATCCCTTAGTTGGTGAAAAGTAAGCTTTATTTTGCTAACTTTTCTATAAGAACTAAAGTTTCTCTTCCTTATCCTTTTCTTAAAAAGGTACTTGAGTAATGATAAAATAGGGACCTCCCTGGTGGCACAGTGGTTAAGCACTGCGCTGTGGAGCTGTCAGCAGTGGCAATGCAAGTTCGACGCCTGGCCAGGGAGAATCCCACATGGCGCAGCAGACCGCTGCTCCCCTCAGCAGTGTATTTCCGTCCATCTGCCTGTTCTGCTCCCCACTCTGTCTCTGGTGAACCCTCTCACCACCCCACACCTCTGGCCTGTACCACAGCTTGTATGCATAAATAAATAAATCTTTAAAAAAAAAAAAACCAGAAAATAATTTTAAATTGGCTACAATTATTCATTAAAGACTGAACTGTACTGAACAAATACTGAAAAAAAAACCCTTAAAATTCCTATATGTAATCACATTTTATTCTTAAAAATTAACTACAGTATTGACAGGGAGAAAGTTTCAGAATTTAACTACAATCCAAAATTTATGTAAGATGAATGGACAACTTACGATCTGTGGCAACTCCATGCTTTTAAATTAAAGTACTCTGAATGCAATAAGCAGATAGGATTTATGCTGGTAAAATTCCATTCTTAAGCAGATTTAGGAAAAAAAAACCTCTATATTCAACATGACTCTGTAAGACTTTAGTTATCAGTGATCAGTCTTCACACTAGTGAGTCATTATTCACATTGTATTCAAGACATTCAGTCTGTTATTCTTCCTTCAATAAAACAGATTACACAAATGTGGAAGAAATGACTTGTTAAAACTGACTGACACAGTGACAAAAAAAGATTCTACTGTGGTTTCGTAGTTTTCAAATTTTAATCCACGGAACTGTAACTTTTTGAGTTACAGTTGCTTGAAGGGCTGCCAAGGAAGAAGGAAGCAAGACTGAGGAATGTGGCTTACCCCTCCCTCAAAAAGATCAGTTCTTATTGTTTCATAAAGGATTTCACGGCCTGAACTTCGTCTTTCCTTTATTTCAAATTCACGTATTGGTTTATAATAATATGTAAGTTTTAGTATGGCTTAACACCTTGATAAATGGTGTTTTAGAGGCCTCCCTGGTAGTACAAGGGGTTAAGTCTCAGCACTATGAAGCTATCCCCAGCCAGGGAGCTAACCCACATGCGCAGCAGACCTCTCCTGTTTCACCCTTCACTCCCTCAGCAGTGTACTTCAGTCATTCTGCCTGTTCTGCTCACTACTTTGTCTCTGGTGAATCTTCTCACTGCCCTCACCCCAGCTCTTCTATGCATAAATAAATCTTTAAAATAAATAAATGTTCTTTTAAAAGAACACATTTAGTTTAATGCTTTCATTATGCTACATGAGAAAAAACTGATATGAGATTAGATTTAGAGGCTTGCCGCAACTTTAATGGCAAAAGCGATTTCCTGATTATAAATTACCCTTTCTACACGAGCACCTAGTTTGCCTATAAATTCAGCTCGGACTCCCAGAAATTAATATTCCTACCTATAAGTAGTTTTTGCTAAAATTTATGATCACATATATATATATGCATAAAACAAATCTTTAAAAAGTCAATTTTCAAAAATTAAACCTCTTCTAAAGAGAACCTTATCAGCCACAATAGCTACAGATTTATATAGACAGAGGTTACTTTATTATTTCAACCAAAACTATAAAGTGTACCTTTTCAAGGCCAGGTTTTGTAATCTTTTCAGTTCCACTACTGCTTTCAAGGCAGATGCCTTCATCAACACCATCATCATTGGAGAAATCATTGCTCATTTGATCACTGTGACAACTGCCTTCATTTTCTGCTCCACTGTCAGTGCAGCTTTCAGTCTGAGGAGATTTCTTAATAAAACAATCGTTTTATAGTTATAAGTTAACTAAAAGGAAAATATGAACTTAGTCAAACTTCTTATCTATATGCTGCTTTTTTCATAATTTAAGACATATTAATAAAAATACCTATTTTACTTTAAATTTTCTCTTAAAAAATGAAACATCAAATACAATCAAACAAAAAGCTTATTTTAAAAACAGTTCTATTAATGACCTTAATGTTCTAATATACTTAGTGATTCAGAATTTTACTAAATCCCATTATGTTTACAGTTGCAAAGTAACAATACAAAATTACCATTTCTTTCAGCAAAACCCATACAAGAAGAGAAACATTAAGTTCTGAAATGAGCTACTTTTGTTCTCAAATCCCAAAAGATTATCGTTTCTTTTCTTGAACAAAAAGTTCAATCTATCACTGTGCTAGATATTACAGACATTAGAAAGAAAAACAAGACACATGATCTATCCTGAAGAATTTATAGTGTAGTGTAGAGGAGGCAGAAATTTAACAACAGCAAATAATACCTTTCCATGCACTTATGATTTTTAATTTATGATTTTTAATACGTTTAATTTGAAAAATTCTACTTCTCAGAAATTCCCAAACAACTTCCCCATTTTTCCTTTTGCATTTTATATGTAAATGTTTTATTTAAACAGTTTTGAGAATTCTTCACTAAAATGTAGATTCCAGGTATGTTTAGGAGATTAAACACGGTAGTTTCTGAATTAACCAAGCAATATATAATAAGCACCAACATTTTGCCAAAAACTTTCTTGTAGGGACTGTATCTAAGTATTCCTCCCTTCAAAAAAGTTTGGTTCAAGGAACAATGAAGGTGAAAACCAACTTTAGAATTCTACATCAGGAGAAAAAAACCTTTCATTAAGACAGTCTAAACAACATCAGTGAACCCAACCAGACTTCTGAACACATGACTGACAAAAATGGATTAATGAAAAATACTTTTTAGCAAGAAAATACAGTATTTACCTCATCTTCAACATCAATAAATGTACTCATATCTAGCTCCTCAGGAAATGTCATCCGATCATTCAGTTTAATCCTGTGCATGGTTGTGTAATCAAAATCAAACCTTTTTAATTGTAAGGTCAGCAGATAAGGGAAATGTAAAAACCGAAGACCCTTTTAAAAAAAAAAAGGAGTTATTTAATACAGAATATTATCTCAGATAATTAAGTATTAATTTCTACATGGCATCTACCTTTCGTGCATCACACTTCTTTTTGCAACGTTCACAAAAGTATTGATTTGGGCCATCCAGAATCTCTGGCTGAATAAATGCATGCAATGCTTCTTCCTAGACAGAGAAAAAAAAATATTTTGTAATTATTTAAAATATTATCTGTTAATGGCAAAGCCCCGAAGATAAAAGCACAATTACCAAATTACTGATAAGCAGAATGGTTGGAATATTAGGACCTCAAAATGCAAAACCAGAAGAAATTATCAACAACATATCATCATAAATATTGACCAAAAAAGGAGTAACTATTTTATTTTGTATGAAATCTGCCTTTCCACCTGTTGCATACCACAGTCATTTCTATTTTTATTGACTTTATAGTGTTTGGGTAAGTAATCTAATAAAAATCCTGAGTCTAGATTAAAAAGTAATTTCATACTTATTAGAAGTGTAGTTACATGTATCACTCAATCTTTTTGTAAAAGGAAACCTTTTTAACTCTTCGGCAAATAACACTGGTCATTTACAACTCATGTTACTGAAATAAAATTAGTCATACTCTTATCAATCTGTATGTGCTCAATACGAATATGACAGCCAGATTCTAATTTTGGCTCTAGTTTTTTTTTGTAATCTGCAATAAACTGATGTTTACATCACAAAATGCTTGCCAATAGTAATAGGCCTACAGTTAATACCTGTAAAACATCAAGTCATAGACTACTACTTAAATTTCTTCCCTTGTCTCTTATACAGCTGTTCAGGAGCATGTCTGGAGAGTGTCCAGGAATAGTCAGCCAACATTGTAGAGGACCATTTTCCCTGATATCTTTGTTCCATTGAAGCGTTATCTTGATGAAAACGTTCACCATGTTCATCACTAACCATACCACAGTTTTCAGGGAAGAAATCCAGATGGGAATGAAGGAAGTGGATCTCTAGAGACATATTGCAGCCAAGTTTCTGATACTGCATCAACATTTCTTCTACTAGTTCCTTGTAGTTTTCTGCCCTGACATTCCCAAGAAAGTTTGTAGACACTAGGCGAAAAGCATTCCATGCTTGTTTCGCATCACCCTGCAGTAAGTTGTTGAACCGGTCATCTTTGAAGAGCTCTCGAATCGGAGGACCCACAAAAACTCCCTCTTTAAATCTTTGCTTCACTTTCGATATAAAGTAATTGTTCAAATCATGAACCAGGTCATTTATTTCTTCCTGTTAATCTGTGTGGGGCTGATTATGCACCATAGTGAAAATCTGGATCACTGCATGCTGATGGAACAGAACAGGTCGGCTCACCCTTGTTCTCATCAGATGAATCAAGAGAATATTCTGCTGGAGGTTCTGGAATAGGAAGTCCCTCACCATGTGGAACTGGTCTCAATGCAGACAAAGTCTGAAATATTTTCAATGCTCAACTTTTCTGACAGGGCTTTACTTCATCAGCTTACTGACATCAGCTTACTTCATCAGCCGCCTGGCAGCAGTATTGCATTGCATCAGAAAATGATGCAATCAACTCTGGATGATGTGTGCATGATGGTATTATGCAATGCGATGTAATATTACATCATTCTAGGCTGATTTAGGATGTTGTTGCAGTCCTATTGGATAAATTTACAGTGAACCATATAAAATGAATTATACGAAATATCTTCAAAACGAGAGCTAATAAAAAAA
The DNA here is from genome assembly GCA_004024925.1 of Scalopus aquaticus. Classification (NCBI taxonomy): domain Eukaryota; kingdom Metazoa; phylum Chordata; class Mammalia; order Eulipotyphla; family Talpidae; genus Scalopus; species Scalopus aquaticus. The sequence continues at coordinate 96,829 of PVIJ01003396.1, forward strand.
TTTTCAGGGCTATATTCATGTTCAGCACACCAAGATACTACAGATTAGGGCCTTTGTAAATCAGTAATGATCTCACTGTTGACCAGTGTAATTCACACTTTCCATACAAGTAAAAATCTAATAATTATCTTTAATCACTACATTTGGAGTCAATTGGTAATCAAAGATATAAAACACCGTGCAACCTTCTCACTGCATGTCAGATACTGCTTCACTTGAAAATGTATGTGAGTTCTTGGATTATTCACTTATGAAACTATGTACTTCTTTGTCCTCCACAGAGCCTTAAGACAGAAGTAAGAAATTTAGTATGAATACTGCTGAGGAACTGGTGAGCACAAAAATTTTACTTTACTTTTTAATTACTCATTTTCACAGCTAAATATTTTTTAGTTAATACACATCAAGATTAAATTGAACAATTTCAAATTTCATCTAATGTTATCATCACACATGGTTCTCAGAACTAACAATATTTACTACATAAAAAAAAAAAAGAAATGGAATCATATTTTCCTTTTCCTACAGAACAAGTTGCTTCTCCAAAGATAAATACAGCTTTATCTGGCAAGATGGACTTAGTTGTAAAATAGCTATCTACATATTGTTTAATATAGCTCATTTTGAAATAAGGAAAAAATTGAAAACATTAAAAATGCTTCTGACTCAACCATCTCCTATTTTGTTCTCAAAACACAAGGAAGCACCAAATAGGAAATGGGGGAAATAACTGGATGTTTTTCCACATGAACATCAATTTACTTGAGGTCATAGGAAACAATACATTTAAAAAATGACCTTTTTCCTGCGAAAGCCTATTTCAAGAATGAAAAAAATCAAATTCAGCAAAAACGTAACATATGCTGCTTTTCTTCACACATTCCAATTATTTCGGACCTCCTTTGCCAGTCTTTCCTTTAAATCATTTTCTCTCAGATCCTTATTACTTCTTTACCTCATTTTCATGTCATGTTCCTCCTTCAATTTTCATTTCAATCTATTCTCTCAAGCCTTTTGTACTGTTTATTTTTAACGTAGTTTTGTCTTTTTATTTAATTTCTTTCTTGATGCTGGTTAACTCATTGTATATCTTCTTGTTTCTCCATTTCTCTTCTTAAATTTTTGGATGCCAGGTTTTGTTTTGCTTGCTTTATTATATTTAAAGTAGTGTGTCAGTTTCCTACTTTGCGGTTATTTCCCTCTGTGTTGTGTTTCTGTATGGTAGGATTTTCATCAGCTGAAAGCTTTTAAAAACTTTACTTCTGGGTAAATTTGATTTTTTCCCTCCTCTTAATCATTTTGTCGACAGCATTCTTTAAGAATAATATTTTTTGTGAAGTGTAGCTTCTTAGTGAGTAATGAGAAGATAGTTCATTTTGCATGATACCTTATTTTTCTCATTTTGCACTGATGTGATATACATAACTTCTTTTTCCCAAAAAGCAGAATTTCTCCAAGTCTACCACTTCCAGTCCTGCTTACTGCAAAATCCCTTCTCTGTAGCTGGTGCTTTAATACCATGTCCCAGTTTATGTTCACTATTTTGGCACATACTATTGTACTTACTTTTTTTTGATGATGATTTTGTCTTTGCTTTTTAAAAGACTTTCCATCACCTCTCCTGTTTCAGAGTCTCTAAAGCTTCCCAATCCATACTCTCCAAATGTGTAGACTTACAAAGGCAGTGGAAGCTCTGTTGGAACTTGGTTATTATTTTGCTATTTAATAGGTAATTTGAAGCTCATAGTATCCTGTTTTCTAGTTGAGCATAAGATAATTGGGCTTTATTTGTATTCCTTTTAGTCTATGATTCGAGAGAAGATGCATGGAGATAATGAAAATTCAGGTAGCAACCACTATCCTTCAGCCCCAGAAATCAGTAAAAGCTGTATTAATAATTTTCTATAGCTTCTTAGTTTTAGTTTGTTTAGGAAGCTGTCACTTGAATAACTATAAATAAGATTGGTCAGTTATAGAAATTAACTTCATCCATCCAACAAATAATATAAATGATGGGCTAAGGTGGTGGTATATATTTATCTTCATTTAATGAAATATATAATATAAAAACCAGACAAAACTATATTTTAGCAATTAAAAATAAGTTACGAATCATAAAATGGAACACACTAATATATTGTATATTATTATTACCACACACATAAAGTCACGCTGTTTATGAGTTGTCCTGTTGAGTGGAAAAAATATTCATATAGCATGCTTCCAAACTAGTTTTGAGTTAACTGTTTTTCAGAGGGAAAATGATAGCTTTATTTTCTTAAGTTTAATTACTCCTTTGCTCATATATCATACAAAATTTAATTTTGCACATTTTTAAGACTATAATTTTCAGAGTTCATAATAGAGTATAGATTCTTTCCTTAGTTTCCCAAATAAAAATACTGGTTATCACAATTTTATAGTTAATGAAGAAAAATCTAGGCTCAGTACAATCAAAAGATATGACCAAGGAATGGTATTATCCACAAATCTTTTTTTTTAACTCTTAATCTATATGTAATATTATTTCTTCATCATCCAATGACTATTTTATTTTGAATGGTACATGTTAAAGTATTTCATTTTTCAAATTTACAAAAAAAAAAAAAAACAGGTAGCTATTTCCTAAATGACTTTGATGGCTTAGCTATTGTGTGCTATTGATTTGTAGCAATGTCTTTCTTACCAACAAATTAAACTATCTCTCCTATGTTATTTACTTTTCTATTTAACTAGGAAATGGACTTTTACCTAAGGCATAGTTTTGTTAATTGCAACTTTTTAAATTGCAGATTCACATACACAAGAAATAACAGAGCGAAAACCCTTGTAGACTAGGCCCAATTTTTTCCAACTGGAAAACATACTTATTCAGATTTCCCTAGTTTTAGTATACTAATTTATGTATTTGAGTGCACTAAATTCTATACAATTTTGTCAACTATACAGGTTCACTCACACAACAGTCAAGAGACTGCACAGTTCTGACACCACAAGGATCTGTTATGTTGTTGCCCTTTGAAAGCTACTCACCTACCTAGCCACTTCCTTGTTCCATCAAACCTATACTCTCTCAATAATCTATCTGTCTCCAGCCCTAATGTTTATTAAAGCAAAAATGGAATGCAAATAGAATCCTATCATATGTAATCCCTTGAGATGAGTTTAGTCTGCATAATTCCCTAGAGATTCACGCAAGATTTTGTGTTATCAAGTTTGTTTCTTTTTATTGCTTTAATGGTATTCTATAGGTAGTCATAGAGTTTGTCAAACCATTTCCTTAAGGATATCTAGGCTTATTCCAGTTTTTTGGATATTAAAAATAAAGGTTAAATGAACATTCCTGTACAAGTTTTTGTGTAAATATGTCTGATATATCTCTGGGATAAACAACCTATAGTGGAATTCCTGGAGTTTATAGTACTTGCATGTTTAGTTTTACAAGAAACTATTTCACATTCTCACAATGACCGTGAGTAATCCAGTTCCCCACACTGTCACCAGGTTTTTATGTTGTCATTTTTTATATTAGCCATTCAGTACATATAGTACTATCTTCATTGTGGTTTGAATTTTCATTTCTTTAGTGATGTTGAATATCTCTTCCTGTATTTATCTGAATCTGTACATTCTCTTCAATAAAACGTTACGTCTTTTGCCAGCTGCCTAGTTTTACTTTTTTACTAATGCTTTGAGACGTCTTCTATATTCTAGATAGTATCAGTCTTATCTGATGTGTAGTTTGCAAATATGTTCTGCCAGTCTGTTAGTTTCTCCTTTGATCATCTTCACATGGGCCTTCGAAAAGCAAATCTGATCATTTTCATGAGCTCCAACTTGTCAATTTTTCTTTGTGGATTATACTTTTGGTATCAAATAGAAGAAATCAATGTCTAATCTTAGATCTGGAAATTTTTTTCCTATGCTTTTTTCTCTAAGTTAATAATTTTATATTTCATCTATGATTTAATTTTATATTAGATATAAGATTTAAGACATTAATTTTTGTGCAAACAGATGGTCAATTATTCCAAAATAATTTGTTCAAAGTACCATCCTTTTCTCCACTGAACTTCTGTTAGGTACTTCTCAAAATTTAGTTGGATATATTGGTGTGGATCTATAGCAAGATTTTCTATTCTGTAACACTGATCTGTCTACCCCTCCACCGATGCCACACAATGTTGAGTACTGCAGCTACATAGCAAGTCCTGTGGGTAGACTGAAATTTTCCCTTTATATTTCTTTATCAAAATTCTTGTAGCTATTGGGCCTCCCTGGTGGCGCAGAGGTTGAGCGCTGCGCTGTGGAGCTGTCGGCAGCGGCGACGCGAGTTCGACGCCCAGCCAGGGAGAATCCCACATGGTGCGGCAGACCTCTCCTGCCTCGCCCGCTGCTCCCCTCAGCAGTGTATTTCTGATCTGCCTGTTCTGCTCCCCATTCTGTCTCTGGTGAACCCTCTCGCCGTCCCACGCCTCTGGCCTGTACCCCAGCTTGTATGTATAAATAAATTAAAAAATCTTAAAAAAAAAATTCTTGTAGCTATTAAGACTTTCTAGTTCCTTTGTCTTCTAAACTTTAGAATTAATTTGTTCACACTGTCCAGGATCTTGACAGATTCTGAGAAGAATGCAATAAAACTACGTCATTTGAAGAAGAACATCTTCACTATGTTGACTCTTCTAATCAATGTGCACAATATGTTTCTCTCTTCATTTATTTAAATATTCTTTTCAGAATTTATAGTCTCTAGTATATAGGTCCAGTAAATATTCTGTTGGATTTATGCCTAAGGTGTTTTTTTGCACTATGACTATAAATGGCACTGTATTTTTTTTTTAAGATTTATTTATGCATACAAGCTGGGGTACAGGCCAGAAGCATGGGGCGGTGAGAGGTTTCACCAGGGACAGGGTGGGGAGCAGCACAGGCAGATTGACGGAAATACATTGCTGAGGGGAGCAGTGGGCGAGGCAGGAGATGTCTGCTGCACCATGTGGGAATCTCCCCGGCCAGGCATCGAACTCGCGTCGCTGCTGCCGACAGCTCCACAGCACAGCGCTTAACCCCTGCGCCACCAGGGAGGCCGGCACTGTATTTTTAATATCACTTTCCACATGTTATTTGCTAGCATTTTTGAAATACAACTGATTTTGTTAGTTCATCTTATATATCGCAACCTTACTAAACTCACTAGTTCTAGGTTGTTGTTTTTTTGTTTTCTGGTAGCTATTGCTACATTTTAAAAAATGGTATCTAGAAATAAAAAGGTGGAATAATTTTATTTCTTCCTTTAATTGGTTTGCCTTTTATTTCCTCTGTTTGCCTTATTGTGTTGGCTAGGACTTTCAGTACTATGAATGGGAGTGGTGAGAACAGATCTCCTTGCCTAGCTAATTTTGACATTCTAAGGGGGAAACATTAAATCTTTCACTATGGAAAAACTATTAGCTATAGGTTATTTTGAGTATGTTCTTCATCCATTTGAGAAAATTACCCTCTATTCCTAGTTTCCTGAGAACTTTTACCATAAATGGATACTGAATTTTGTCATGTGCTTTTTTCTCAGTCAACTGATGTGATCACAAAAATTTTATACTTTGACCTGTTAATATGGAAGAATATATTCTGATCTTTTTCCTTTACATTCATTGAGTTTTTAATATTGACTAAGGTTGAATACCTGGAATAAACCCTACTTGGTCATGGCATATAACTTTTTTTATTTATTGTTCAACTCTGTTAACATTAGTAAGGAGTTTGTCTTATTATACGCATTAAGGATATTGGATCAGTCATAGTTTTTGGTTTGTTTTTTTTTTAACTGTCTCTGGCTAAGTATCAGTAATAAACTGGAATCCTCTGATTGTTCATTGGAGTTCATTGTTCTAAAATGTTTTGATACCAGTCTGCAGTGAAATTATTCAGGTTTGAAAATATCCTTTTTGAGAGATTTTTAAAGGAATAACAGTTACAGGGCTATTCAAATTATTTAACTCATATTGGGTAAGCATTGGTTCATTTCAACTAAGTTATATGTATGTATAAAGTTATACATACATACAGATACATATAAGTTATTTATATGTAGAGAGTTTGTTTGTTGTAGTCTCTTGTTATCCTTTTAATATTGGGAGTGGTATTTTATACCTAACACTGGAAATTTTTGCCTCTCCTCTTTTTTTTCAAATCAGTCCTGCTATAGGATTGTCAACTTTATTCATCTTTTTGAATTAGCTCTGTTTTACTGATTTTTCTCTGTTGATTATGTTTATAATCTCACTGATTTATTTGGGGTTTTTTGTTATGTCCTTTTCTGCTGCTTTCTTTAGATTTCTTTCGCTCTTCTTTTTCCAGGTTAGGTAGAAGCTTAGATATTTGTAATTTCCTTTTTTTTCTGTTACCACTGTAAACATTTTTATTGAATTTCAGTATTTAATGCTATGTATCTCCCTCTGAATATTGCTTTAACTAGATCTCAAAATATTCAATGTTTTTCATTCAGTTCAAAGTTTTTTTTTTAATTTCCCAAGACTTCCTCTTTGACCCATGCATTACATTATTTGTTGGCTTTTCTGTTCTCTGTTAGATTTCCAATTTGTTCCTACTATGGCTAGACACACACTCTATAATTTTAATTCTTTTAAATTTTTTGAGGTTTGTTTTATGGCCCAGTGAATGGTCTACACTGGTAGATACTCCATGGGCACTTGAAAAGAATGTGTGCTCTGCTACTGATGTCTCTAATAGACATTTACCATATGTAAAAACCTGTTGCCTGATGGTGTTGAATTCTCTTTCTTCTAATTTCTGCTTAGAGGGTTTACCTAGCAATTATTGAAAGAGAATGTTCAAGTCCTCAACTAAAACCACACATTTATCAATTTCTCCTTTCAATTCTGACAGCTCTTTCTTCATGTATTTTGCAGCTTTGTTATTTGGTATATTTAGGATTGCTGTCTTCTTGAGGATTGGCCCTTTTATCATTATATAATTCCCCTGACTCTAGTAATTTTCTTTGCTGTAAAGTCTATCTGATATTAATCCTTTGCACTCGAGCAGCGCCGCTACGGCACCCGGGGGTTTAATGCTTCCACTCGAGCAGCGCCGCTAGGGCGCCCAAGCGGTTTGGAACTCGGTATGTTTATTTCTGAGGTGTGATAAGATATTCTCATCGCAATTACTTTCGTGAACCAGGCTCAGCCTGAGTCCTTAGCCAATTCTTAGCTTAGCTTAGTTAGTCCAGCTTAGCATTGTGATACGTGTCCTGACAAACCGAGGCTGCATCTTGGGGATTGCTTCACTAAATATCACACAAAAACTAATTACAGAGTGTAATATTTAACAGATTTTGTTGTATTCAATGTAGACATAAATAAATTGGTGAAATTTTATTATTTGTATATGCTTGTTTGAGTATAAAATGATTTCAAAGTACTTGTAAAATGCTTCCCTGATATAGTTGAAATCGTCTCGAGTTGCTGGTTCGCCCGTGTGAAAAAGGCCTCGAGTGCAAAGGGTTAATAGAGACATTCCTCATTTCTCTTGATTAATGTTTACATAAGTCATTTTTCACCTTTTTTTTCAATCTGCCTATACCAATATATTGAAGTTTCTTATAGATTACATACTATTGGGTCAATTGTTTTTAAATCTAATATACTGATTTCTGCCCTTTATTTGGTATGCTTAAGCCATTTACATATAACTTAGGCTGTTATTTTTTTCTGTTTTCTTTCTTCTGCCTTCCTGTGGATTGAACATATTTTAAAACTGTTTTATCTATAGTGTTTTTGGGTGTATCTCCTTCTCAGTGGGTGCTCTAATATTACATCACTTACACATAACTATCAGCCTACCGGTGTCATCCTTTCTCATTCCGAGTGAGGTACAAAAACCTTACCTCCCTCAGGCCTTTCTGCCCTCTCCCATTTATATGGGAGTCTTAAATAATTCCTCTAATACATTAAAACTGTATCAGACACAACTATAATTTTAGTTCAACCGTCAAACATAACATTTAAAAACTCATGAGGAAAAAGAAAACCTATTTTATTTACCTGGATTTTTGCTTAACATGTTCTTTATTTGATGTTCCAAGATACTTTCCTTTCACTATCCCCTTTCTCTTTAAAGAACTTTCTTTAGCCTTTTTTTTTTTTTAGTATAAATCTGCTGTTGAAAAATTCCTTAGTGTTCCCTTATTCAAGAATGTCCTAGTGTCCCCTTCATTCTTGAAGAATATTTTCACTGAATATAATACTATGGTTATCAGTTCTTTTCTTTCAACATTTGAAAAACATGCCACTTCCTTCTGGCTTATGAGAAAGCAGAGTGCTTTTTCCCTAAAAGAAAAGGTGGCTTTTCTTACTTTTTCAGAAGCTTAGCTAACACAGAAATATGTTGTTTAAAGACCATACATTCGACAATGGTCCCAACAGGTTATACTATATAGTCTATCCTGTCCAGGTGTGTGTAGTTACATTCTGACACTGGCACAGCACAGTGATGAAATCACCTAACAACAGGCTTCTGATAACATATCCCATGTTTAAGAAGCACCTAACTGCAACTGGAATTGATACGGAGTTCTTCTGATTTATCCTGTTTTAGGTTCAATCAGCATCTACCTTGGGTCTGTGATATTTATGCCTCTTTCCCTACTTTGCTAAGCTTTAAGAAACTATTTCTTTGAGTACATTTTCCAGCTCCACCTACTTTTGCCTCTCCTTCCAAGACTCTAAAGACACAATTAGATTTTGGGGTATAGTCCTATAGGTCCCTGAGGACTTTTACGATATCTACTCTGTCTTCTCTCTGCTGTTTTGACTGAGCAATTTTTATAGTTCTATCTTCAAGTTTGCTGATTATACCAATTGTCTCCTCCATTCTGCTACTGAATCTATTGACTGAGTTTTTAATTTTGTTTCCTGTATCTTTCCAATTCTAAATTCCCCAGGACTTTATATTTTCTCATTGGTTTCAGTTGTGTTTGGGATCTCATCAATTAAGTATTTCTACAATAGTTGATTTGAAACATCAGATAATTCTAGTATCTCTCAGTTCGGTGTTTGTGTCTACTGCCACTTCTTTCAGTCAAAGTGAGATTTCCCTGGTGATTTTCTATTGAAATCTGGACATTCTGAGGGATTCTTATGTGATTCTGGGCCCTATTTAAATCTTCTATCTTTGCTGGCTTATTTTGACACTGTTCAAGCTGGGGAAAAGATTCCTGCCTCATTGTCAGTGGGAGCAGAGGTCCAGATTTCCCACTTGACCTCTGTTGATACCTGAGGTGAGGGAAGGTTATTTATTACTTGCTGGCAAGGTAGGGATTCTGGCTGGTCAGTAGGCCTCTGATGATATTATCTTGGCTGTGAGGTACAGCAATGTCTCATTACTGTTGCCCTTATTATCTTTACTGACACCGTAGATGTCCTATCTCTCCACTAAGGCTCCTTTCACATCACTCCAATGGGGAAAAAAAAGGAAGACCTCTTTACTACCAGGTGGGAATCAAAGGCCAGCATATCAGAGAGGCCTCGAATGACTATGAACCACAGGAAAAGACACAGCAGTGAGTTTTGTTACTGCCTGGCAGGGATGAAATTCCTAACTCCCTACTCAGTCTACTTTGAAACCACCCTGGCTGAGGGAGAGGGGGATGTATGGAGTGGAGAGCCTTGTTATGACATAATAAAGGTATTAGTCTAGGCTCCCCACTCAGTCTCAGTTAAAATGCTGGGGTGGATATCTTCCTGTAGTGGTTACTGTCTAAAAGTTTTCTGCCTTGCTAGACTACCCTTTCCTGGTCTTTGTCTACAGAGAGGCTTTTTAATTGTTTTTTGCTGCTTCCAGGCTACCAGCTTCTTCAGCACCAAGTTTGGGATATATATTAGGCAAAAAGAAAACCCAGGGAACTCACCCCGTATCATTCCTTGAGTCCTGAGGTCCCTAGTCTTTATGCCTTTTCTCCACCTTTCAGAGTCTTCTTATGTTTATTTTATATATAATGTTCAAGATTTTCAGTTGTTTTACGGGAGGAATAGGGCAATGTACATCTACTCCATTTTCCTGAAAGCAGAAGTCCCCACTTTTTAAACTGTTTCCTATGTCCAACCATACAAATTCCTAGAAAAATGAGGGTAGATTCTGTGGGAGGGACTTTTCTTTATATGATGCTTACATATTTGGACTATTTCACCATCCAAATAAGTTTCATGGCTGAGTCAGCCATTTAAGAAATGTCCAAATTACCTGTTAAATAAATCAGACTAATGATAAAAACTTGTGTATACTAAACACTTGAAACACTTATCTCATAAATACTTACGAATTTAAAATTTACCATTCAAACTTTAAAATAAGCATTAAACTATGTTTACTTGGGAAACAAAAGTGTTTTATATAACCTAATCTTTCAAAAGACACTGTATGGAATCATATAACTAAACCCAATTTCGGAATGTACAACACACTTTTCCATAACAGATATTTAAATGTACTTACCTAATAACATTCTGATAGAAAATGGACTAGTCAGTGCCTACCAAAGAATAGGCAACTCAATAGACAGATGACAAAAGATAACCATGTTTAAAATTGCACTATTAAAGGAATTCCCTAGTTATTGTCAAACATATAAGGCTAGATCATTTTTTATTTATGAAATATGCTGTCATAATTCATCAATAAAACTATATTTCCAAACTTTATGCATCATTTAAATGTATTTGGAACAATATCCTTACCATAATACATTCTCAAATGTGCCTGGAAATAGCAGATTCAGTTTCTTTGATTATGAATCCAGAGGCTGATTTTGTACATACAGCTCTAATATCTAAAAGGTTCTAATTACCTTTATAATTTCATTAAGAAATCAAAATTTTAAATTTTATTCATTTGTTCTTAATTTTTTTCACTAAGAACAAAATTTTTATAAGACTAATACAGTGCTTCAGTTGCTATAATTTTTTCAGGATTAGTAACAAAATAAGTAAAACAATACTCCAAGAATGGAAATGTTAATGTAACAAAGCAGAAATATTACTTAAATCACCTTAAACTAATGCAGAACTTCCCAAAACATGTTTCTCAGAATCCTAGGAAACATTAATAGATGTCCCACAGAAAAGAAAATGCTAGGTTACATAGAGTTAAACTAATTTCTCTATGAGAAAAATTCTTAGGGAATTTAAAATAAAGTATACACTGTGAACTTTCCATAGAGAATTATAGTTACACATTTCCTAAATGTATTTAATCAAAGAAGCCTTCTCCCTAACATCCATTAAATCTCATTGGAGAGTAGAGTTGAACTCAATCTGAGACAGAATGGCAGAGAAGCCTCAAATACTCATTCCCTACTTGGCTAGGTAAAATGAGGATCAGAAATTTAATAAACATCATAGCTAGTACAATAATCTACAAATAATTTAATATTGAAAATATGATGATGAAAATCTTTTAATTGTGGCAATCCCTAGCACTCACTTAAAAAGTCTACAGTCATGCTAAAAATGAACACAAATTATAGATGTTAAACTAAATTAGCTAAGTGGTAATTCCATTCATTTTTTTAAATCTTAAATATTATTCTCAGGTTAATTTATTCAAATATGAAAATAAACCAATTCCAGAAACTGGATGTTCCAGATGAGGGTTAAGGAAAAAGTAACTGTAACCCTTAACAGAACCTGATACTTAATTACTGAAATTAAATATCAAGTGTTAATCTCATGGTACACACATACTCATAATATTGTGGCCCCCTGCACAGAACATAGAATAAACAGAAAGTATAACCATCAATGCTGCATGTGTTGTGTGCACATGTATATAGATACATGTGTTTTGTTCATGTTAGTCTATATGTACATATACCCAATAAGACAAAAATACCAGAGTTCATTTATAAAGTGGGAAAATAAATTTAAAAGAGTTCAAATTAAAGTCAAGTTATATATAGTGTGAATGATTTCAAAATGCTTTTAACTCTACTTTTATAATCTACAATTGTACCAAATTCTTTTTAAAGCATATAGAATTAACAAAATACACAATGGCAAGCAGTGATATAAACCGAGCTTTAGATCCTGCGTGATAATTTCTGTGGATTAAGAAGGGAAAGGTGTGGTTTTGAATAAAGAAAATAATGGGAAATCACTTACCTCTACCTAAAGTTCTCTGAAGGTAGTATCCTCCTTAGAACCCCTATCTTGGGTAGTTTCACCTGCTGTAATTTCCCTCAAATGATTCCAGCAAAGTCTAAGAAGTTTTAAGTTCCCTTCTGCAAGCCCTATTAGCGCATGTGTGTCATAAAATTGCTTACAAACTGCTTCATAGCTGTAACTTCTAATTCCCATTGAATCACCACCACTACCATTACTACCATCGGTATCAATAGAGAATACTACTTTTGGAGAATTCCATTTGGAAATGGGACTTTTTTCATTTCTACAAAATTATCCTCCAAGTCACTCCATTGCTGAGTCTATAATTTACTACTTAAGAAAGTGGCAGCAATTTGGCAGGGGAGTAAAAAAGAGATTTAGCTAAGTAATTGTATTTGCTGAATACTTAAAGATTCCAAAACAACAACACAAATAAAACTAGCTTTCTCAACACTTAATTAAACCCAAAATGTCATCACTATAAAATTCTTTTTTAGATGTCTTAGCTAGATGTGAAAGGTTCCCTAGACTCATAATGTTGAAGCAAATGTTTCTAAACACTCTAATTTTAAGTAGCAACATAACTGATGACTCTCCTCTTATGTATAAATAATTGAACACATAAAGGTAAGGATAAAATGCAACAGTAAAATTTTTAAAAAGCGCTTAAAAGTGGACACAAGAAGAGGGATGAGAAAGTGCTAAGTCATCTGTAATTAAATAGTCAGTATATAAATAACTAACCTAAATGGATATAGTTCTGATTCTTCAAATTATCCATGTTTACATAATGTATTCTTTTGATTTAAATTTTAGAATAGGGATGTTCTTTTTTAAAATATAGCCTCTGCCATAAAAAACTAGCTCATTTTTTCAATTTTATAAATGTAGGGGACAAAACAAAGTCCTTCCCCCCAAAATACTTTCCACAGCAAAAACAGCATATATGAAATAAAGTGAAATAATCTAATCACCTATCAGAAGAATAAAATACTGAGCTGTGAGGCAGTACACTTGCATTCCTTTTTCTTCTAATACATGCACTATTAGGACTCACTGAAGGCTCAAAAATCCTTTAGATCTTGCTAGTTAAAGTGCAGGAATGACTAACAACCCAAGAAGGTGTATCTAGGATGATACTTACCCTATGACAGATAATATACCACTGTGCTATTATGTATTCTGTGTATGGATACACAAGCAGTCAGCTGAAAGGTACACACCACACTAGTAAATGCTTGGTTGGACCCATAAGGTCGGATGACCAATGGAATATCAAGATATGTGTCGATTCTCCATCCCTCATAACCACATTCCAGACATCTCACGTAGTCCTTCAGCTTGCCTTGATATAGTTCATTTATAAGATCAGCCTAGAAATAAGAATATTTACATTTTTAAGTGTTTCTTAAAAATAATTTTTAAAAATGTAAGAAAACACATTATGCTTTTGAGTTTCAAAAGGATATTGATTCCTAGTGTTGAAGTTTAGAAAGCTTTAAGATTTATATAAAATTCCCTAGGAAAAAAAATCAAGGTTTGATAAAAATGAACCAAAAATCAATAAAATTAAATTAACACTAAGAATCAATCACCAAAATTATTTATTTCAATTCCGTATCACTAAGACCCCAGTATTAAAATATTTTGTTGAAATCAGTTAGCAAATTTATTATACTATCAAGCTTCATAGTATCCTTTCTTTGGGATGAGAATGTATCCTATCATTTTAAGCATGTTGATAATTATGCAGCCAATAACTATATAACTGGCTATGTTTATAATTTTACATAGGCCTATTACTATACTTACAATAATATATTCTTATTTTTAAAATCCTACTCTCTAGTCCAAGGTGCAAATAAAACTTTTTAACTTTCAGTAAAACAAAAAAAAATGCTAAGGGTAAATAATAATCTTTTAATGTGTAGAAATTAAAAAATATATCCTAAAGTCCATCTTCTTCAGAGTATCTTTACTAAAAGAATGGACGTCTCCCCGAGTTCCCAAACACAGCCAACTGCCCAAAGAGATAGGTAACTCCCTATATATGGACTCTCCAAGAGAATGCCTTGCCTTACAATTGTTGTACCAAGCCTTGGATACACATAAGGAATGCTCCAGCTACCTCAATGCAAATGCTAACCCACAAAGAGGGATGTAACAAGGAGGAAGGATAATTTCAGATCTACAAAGAAGAAACAGCCCCAACAACATCTACATAAAGTTACCAAAATGTAATCCCATAGGACAATATAGAGAAACCTTATCACTAAATGAACTTAAAATCTTTTTCAGTATCTCTTAACAAAAGATAAGACAGAAAGCATATCAGAGTTTACTAAACCTCTTCCATAAATTTACATCTCTTCAAACTAGGATCCTCCATCGCTATCTATAATTAATACTATTAGTGCAGTCTTCTTCATTCACCTGCCCCAATCATATCTGATTGTCTTCTGTACCTAGGAAGACATTTCTAAGTCTTCTAATGTTTTTCAAACACTCTGAGAATAACCGCAGTATGAAAATAATTTACATTGCAACCAAATACATACAATTCTAACAAAAGTTTCATAATACTAACCCTTACATAAGCAATGCTCTCTTACACTTTATTTAAGGGCCAGTGCAGATTTGTTAAACTGATTTCAAAACTCATGAGTGGTTTGCAATACATGTTTGAAAAACTGTGGTTAAAGCCATCATAATAATTCCAATCAGACAGACATAAGACCCTTCAGGTGACCTTCCAGATGCTTCCCCTTCTTTATCCCTGTAATCCTCCTCTCTACATTCAGTGTATTCTTACTGAGTCCTAAGCACCATCCAGTTTAGCCTTACTCCTCATGCCAATGATATTCCTAATGTTCTCTCCCACTTCAAACCTTTCCTCCTTCCACTGGATAAGAATAAGATCAAATTAATAAAGGCTCTAAATGTCAAAAAGAATACAAATATACATCACTGGCCCAAACAAAGGTAATGCTTGATGAACATACTTTAAATGTTATATAAATTCACAGACATACATATATTCTTTAGCACATTATAGATTTTAGAGCTGAAAAGAAACTGTCAAGATCACAGGGTCCAATTTCTTGTTTTTAATATGAGGAATCTGAGGTCGAGAGTGGTTTAATGAGAAACTTTATAACTCAGTTAATGGCCAAGCGAGAACCTAGCACTTTCAATTCTTCATTCAATACTTTAACAACTGGATTAATGCCCAAGATATAAAACATTTCAACAGAACAAAAGTCACTTTAGGGTAATGAGTGATTTATTAGAAAACAATCTCCTCAACTCGACAGAGATGAATTACCTGTTCTGTTTGTTTCCATTTCTGTTCCAAAGCATCAAACATGACTCTGCACAGTTCTTGTACATCATGCTGCTGCCAAGCTATTTTTAAGATAAAATTTAATTAAAAATAGCAATAAATTTTGTGTAATACAACATTAAATTTTTTAAAAGCAAATTATGAGAAACATGGAAAAGTCTACACAAAATAATGCTAAGTTTAAAAATAGCACAATAAATAACAGTATAATCAAGAAAGGCAATCAAAAGGAAGAAAATCAAGAGATAGCAGCATTTTACAAATACATGTTTTCTGTTATTTGCTATTTTTGTTATTTTTATTTTTTCACTATCAAAAGTCTAAGACAAAAATTAAAATTTTCAGCTTAAATACATAAAGAGAGTAAGCTTGTAAGAAAATTTTAATTAATCAAAAATTTATCTTTCAGAGCTTAAAATTAATAAGTTATTTTTAAATCCCAGTAAAAGCAGTGAGAAGGCTTAAGATAAAGTTAGTTCAGTTATGATGTTATTTGCTTATAATATTGTGTCCCAGAATTCATTTGGATATTAGAAATACTTATCATTACAAGACAATAATACCCTCACTACTGTCCCATCCAAAGCTCCTTGTAACATCTGTAGTTTCAATTGCTCTCTTTTTGCTGGTTTGTAACAAAACAAAAAGCCTTTGAAGCTGAAATGGTATGCTTGTCACTGGATCTTCTTCAGATTCTTCAAATTCCCACCTATTGAAATAAAATGTATGAAAATTATATATAATACACTTGATTATTAAAACATTTAATTTCAACATTATAAAAATGTAAGACCTTAACTCCAGATACTATAGTTTGGACATTAACACAAGCTATTAAAATCTAATGAAACATTAGTCTTTCTCAATTTATAAATCTGAAGAAATTTAAACTCTAACAAGAAAAGGCATAAGAATGCAAGATGAATGGAAGGCAAAGTAAACTTAAAAGTTAATTGTCAAATCTAACTATAATCAACTGTGCTAATTCGAAAAAACATTCACGGAACAGAAGAACAAGATTAAAAGACACTAGCAATCAAGTATCAAAATCCAAACTGCAGAAGACTGCAGGGCAATTACTATCAGTTTTTAACATAGTATTTGCAAGCAATAAATTGCAAGGGAGGTGGGGAGAAGGTATTGAAAATAGATTAAACAGATCAAGAGTTTTATCAATCTAATACATGGATCTTGCTTGGATCCTGATTTGAACAGTTATCCATGACAATAATCTCTAGGCTTCAGAGTGGTTGGCATATAGCATCCAACATATGGTTGCTGAATGAACAGCCCTAACTATGCGCTTATTCTTCTCCACAGTGCTATGAATTTACAGGCTATTTTCAGGGTATCAGAATTCATGGTTAACCATACTCCTGGGACCCCATTATGACGCACTACTTTCCAGAGCAGGCATATTACCCTGGACTGATCAGTCTGTTCTAGCTTTAAGGGCAGGTTTCAAACTTCATCAATTAACCTCATTATTCAATACTCTAACTCATATTTATAGTAATTTCAGACGTTATTCAAAGATAATACAAGAAAGGGGGAATATCAATTTTTTTTTACTTTAAAAAGTCCTTTAAAAATAAAGGGTACAAATGCCATTAAAAAATATGCACTGCAAGGGTATATTAAATGTACTTTAATAGCATGCTCATTACAATAAATGTCTGACTTTAGAATTTATTCAAATATGGACTTCTTCCACAGAGCCTTTTCAGACATCTGATGACAGTCTTTTAGAAACACACACACCCTTCAGAGCAGCTTAAATGACAACTTTGTTTCTTAAATTGAAAAGTGAAGAAAAAAGAGAATACGGTTTACATAGTCAGATTATCTCAAAAAGCAAATAACATACTTATTCAAAAGGATGTTGAATCTATAAGCAAGGGAATTTAAAATATGATAATTTATCCTATATGTAAATCTTATAAATTTTATTCTATGATATCTATGCCCCTCTGAGTCTCACAACTTTCTCATAAGTGAATCTCTCTTTCAAGATTCTTAAATAATATTCAAGAAGGTGCCGTCTTCTAAAATGAAAAATGCCCCCAAATTACAAAAAAGTGCAATTAGGTTAGATTTTATTAGTCAGACACTATACCTTTATTCTTAAATCTAAAGCACCCCTGGGGTTGATTGTATTGTGTAGGGCATCCAGTTCTCCTCGAGTCAGCTCTCAAAGTTAGGGATATTTTTCTCCATAAATCGATTTTTTGTGGGAGAGCCTGATCCTAGTGTCTGTTCGCCACCATGTTTTGGGGGCGTGTCCTATACCTTTATTCTTAAGTCAGTTTTAATCACAGGATTTTTTTTTTGAATACTCACTTATATAATGCATTCCTAAATTCTGGAGTCATAAAAAGTGTCTGCAAAAGGCTATTCAAATAGCAAGTCATTGCTTGGTTTACTAATCCCACATATCCTTTAAAAAGAAAACACAAATATACATAAATCAGTATTTACATTAAAAAGTAATAAAAGTAAGAATTTAATACACAGTAGATATTGAGAGGTTAAAGTAATTTAGTTGAAAATTACTTCAATTTTTTTCAATAGCATGTAAGACTTTTTCTAATATGAAACTACATAAACCTTATTTCTCAAAAAAAGTCAGGTTATTTTGTTAAATGCTCTAGAGTTCACAGGGTATAATATTTAATGAAATTTTAAGAGAAACATGTTTAATACAGTATATATTTTAATAATATAAAATTACCTTTGTTCCCCAAATCTATAAGTTATGTATTAAAATAGAAAGTAAAAATGTATTCACTTTAAATATTATACACCCCCAGTATGGGAAGATTGTATTAGGCCAATCATTAGGCGCTATAAACCAATCTCTACCAAGAATTAATAACGAGATAAATTCATTACATGCAAAGTCAGAGTAACTTCCTCTATTTTAACAAGACCATAAAGAATGAAATTCTATAGATAAGAGTGCTATATAGAGTGACTACAAAGTAAATAAGGAAGTCAAAGAAGTAAGGACAAAGAATGAGAGGAAGGGGGAGAGGGGAAGAAAAAATTACATGAACTGATAATTCAAGTGAATGATTAAAATTACTTAGCTTTACATATCTAACTGCAAATAGCTGCCATTGTTGAGAACATTTCTGAAATTTCTCTTTTAGCTTAAAGTACAATGTAGGAATACACATACACACAGAAAAAACATAGGTATTATTATTTTGGTTACACCTCATTATTTCATTATTACAGCAAAATGTGATGTACAACTTGTTTAAAATAATGAATGACTTGATGTTCTCAAAGAAAACCTAAATCTTTTCTCAACAGATAATGGAGATGCTCACTAAAGCTTTTTAAAATATGTTTTGGGGCCTCCCTGGTGGTGCAACGGGTTGAGCGCAGGGCTGTGGAGCTGTTAGTAGCTGGGGCGCAAGTTCGAAGCCCAGCCGGGGAGATTCCCACATGGCACAGCAGACCTCTCCTGCCTCGTACGCTGCTCCCGTCAGCAGTGTGTTTCGGATGATCTGCCTGTTTTGCTCCCCACTCTTGTCTCTGGTGAGTCCTCTCAATGCCCCACACCTCTGTCCTGCACCCCAGCTTGTATGCAAAAAGAAAGAAATCTTTAAAAAAAATACATGTTTTGAATTTTCTAACAATTATTAAAAAATGTCCTGAGAAACGGTAGCCGTGGTAGGAACTTACATTGCCAAAGGAGGTGAGGAAAGACAAATATGCATGATGAAGGTTGGTCAGTTGTAGAAAAGAGGAAAAGACCCCACATTACCCACACTTGTATGATTCTAACAAGAGACCAAGTAGTTATTTGCCTTTCACTTTGGACTGAGTCTTAATGCTTTTCATCTTTAAGAAAACTTTATGTGTGTTTATAAGTTCCTTCAATTCCTAACCACCCTCAAACCTGAGATACCCTCATACCATCCTAAATCTGTATCAGAGCCTCATCTCACTGCTCTGCAATTGCCTTTTTATTTATGTCTTCCCTGTCAGGCTGTGAGGTGAGAAGTAAATCTGATTTATTTCCCCATCCTACTACTTATCAGTGTCAGGTGCACAGAAGGGGTAAATGTATATAACTTAACAAGTAACACAGAACTATATATGACATCTGGCTTGATTATTAATAATGTAAATCATTATTATTTATTCTTAGTTTATATAAACCGCCTCTTCCCCACAAATAGGGTACACTGGCCTGGAGAACAGACTGTTTTCTTCTCAGCTAGGCCACCTACGCTTTCTCTTCTCCATCTCCTCCCCCCTTATTCCACCATATTCAGGGACAACCACTCTTCCCAGACCTTAAAAGGTAAATGAGTTTTATAATTTTTGTACTTTGTGTAACTAAAAACAAATTATGTATCAATTCTATATGACCTGGTTTCCCTTACCTGTACATAAAAACGAAAAGTGGTAGAAGGGGTTTAAAAGGAAGAAATTGTTGCCAATGCTCTTTATTTTACTATTACAATAAAAAAAACAAACAAACAGAGAAACCTATGGTATTCTGTATTTGATTTAATGCCATATTTACAGCAGAATAAATGGTGTCTCACTTAAGTGTTCTACTATATTCCTACAGCATTTTAGTGCAACTAATAAAAGTGCTACGGAAGTAATAGAAATCTTTTGTTATTATATATTCTCTAAGTCAACAAACTTCAAATGACAACTATTATCAAGTGGGTTTATATCTGCAATAGCTGTGATTCGATATCCCAATTATAAGCCAGTAAAGGAGAAGAATGTGAGAATGTATGCCATGCTATAGAGGGCACATACAAAAAGAGAACCAAAAAGGCCAAATAAAGTAGAAAGCAATAAGTCAACTCCTGGAGTAGATGAAGTAATTGGTAAAGAAACTGGCCAAGGACAGATAACATGGATTTAAGTAACAAACACTCTAGTCACATAATTTCCAATCACTCAAGAGTCTACTTGTTATTCCTCAAAATTTACCCCCCACCAACAACCATCTCCTATCAATAGCAGCTAGCTATCAAAGGGACCTGGGTAAGCAAGAGAGACATGAAGAATATGTTTAGTCCTACAAAACACTACATTATGGAGAAACGAGGTAACATCATGAGAATATTTCTAATGAAAACATTTTGTGCATGGTGCTAAGATTTATATTAATTTCTGAAGAAAAATGCAAATAGTCACTAACAGTAATTTTTAAAGCACAATTCCCCGGGATGATTATAAACTATTTAATTCAGAAAGGCAGTTTCAGAATATTAGAGGAAAATTTATGGGTAGGAAAAAGAAATGTAGTACAGGTAGGTGAGGAAAAATAATTGGGAATGAAAACTATGATTACACAATATATCAAAGACCTCTAAGTATTTGTAGGTAAATTTCAGAGTAATTTCTAAGTAAGTTGAAATTTAATCCAATTTCTAGGAATGTACCCTGAGGAAATACTCAGAGATGAAAATAAAATGTATATACAAGAATGTTCACCAAAATGCCAGTAACATAGTTTAAATTCCTAACCATAAAAATGCTTTTCCAGCTACTTAAAATTTCTCTATCTAAATACTACTTAACAGCATTGCAAAATTATCTTCACATAATATTAAGTGGAAAATATAAATAAAATTGTGTGCAAAACACAATCCCCCTATTTCCTTACAAATATACATTCGGAGAAGATTAAAAAAAAGTAAAATCCCTAAAGTAGTTTCTGCTAGTAATATTGTCATCACTTTCTTCACTCTACAGTATAACAATAAACATGTATTACATTTGTATAAATAAACTAAGAGAAATTTTTTTAATAAATGCACTTTTAGTCTCTAGGAATTTATAGACTGGTATCAGAGTCACATGGCACAAAATGTAAAGTAGGAGTTCTGTAAATACTTTGTGCAAAAAGGACTGAGCTGGTTGTCATAATACAAAGCAAGTAATTCAGGAATCCTAACTTGTTAACTCTGAAACGTTTTAAAAATATTCCATCTACCTTGGAATAATCTAGTGTGTACACTTAAAATGAAATTTCCCGGTCTACCCCAGAGTAATTAAATCAATATCATGGGCAATGCCTTGGAAATCTACATTTTTAACAAGTCCTGAAATTATTTTTAAAAAACAAAAATTTGAAAATCATTACTCTAGATAGTGTAATGAAAAACAGCTTTATTATCTCCGATTACCTAAAATAGAAAATAATTTGAGATTCCCTTTTATCCTCGATAGTTTGCTATAAGAAGTTCTATTGATATAAATGATGCTAAATGTCTAACATGACCACCTTTTACTGCTATTTCCAGAAAATATACACCATTAATCTTGCACAAACTATTAGCTATGTTCTAAAACATAGACTATTTCTATTTTTTTAAATGTAAAATACAGTAAATGGAAGATTACAGATCACATTAAAACAAAATCTGCAATATAACTCTAGTTTTCTTTCTACTGCAAAGGTTTATTGTAATATGAAGTGATTATGTAAAAGTGTTCAGATTATATGTTTAGGCAATTAACATTACATAAGTTAATAAAGTATATTTGTATACAATTTGAAAATAATTTCACTGCTTAATAAACTAGAACAGCTAAAAAAATCTAGGTTTAATCATGTTCAGAAAAAAGCTAATAGGAATTTTTAAATGACATGACTAAGTACAAATATGACTAAAACTAAAAGACAACACAGAAAGGTCTAACATGTTAAATAGGCCTGGCCCATCAACTTCAAAATTGAAATACCGCCTACAGTCTATTCTAATCCAAAAGGAAGTAACAAAGGCATTCCTTCCCAGACAAAGTCAATTTCAAAACTTATAAGGTTAAATTAAAATAAGAAAATTACAAAAAGAAAGTCTTCCTTCAAAATACAATACTGTTGGGGCCTCCCTGGTGGAGCAACAGGTTAAGCGCAGCACTATGAAGCTATCCAGAGCCACTGCAGCACAAGTTCAAGACCCAGTCAGGGAGACTCCCACATGGTGCCGCAGACCTCTCCTGCCTTGCCCACTGTTCCCCTCAGCAGTGTACTTCAGTTGATCCGCCTGTTCTGCTCCCCACTCTGTCTCTGGTGAATTCTCTTACCACCCACACCTCTGGCTTGCACCCCAGCTTGTATGCATAAATAAAATAAAATTTTAAAACAAAACAATACTGTTTACTCTAAAATAGCGGGGGGGTGGAGGAGGACCAAGACAGTAAGTAAAATAATAATGAGTTGAGGGAAAGGGAATCTACATCCTAGTTCTAACTTTGCTCCTGCTAACTAGTGATCTTGCTTTGGGTCTCAGTTTTCAAATCCATACAATGAAATTAGGGTTAAGATGTCCAAGTTACTCTGGATCTAAGTCCTATGAATTTTATGAAAATACAATAACAGTAACAATAATACATTACCAGTTTCTGATTTATTCAAAATAGATGAATAGGAGTAGCTTTGGCTGACATAGTCACTGGTGGAGCCCACAGAACCTTCTCTTGGAAGTGGACCTATAAATCTGTCGTGAACATTGTCATCCCCAGCACTGGAATCCTCCTAAAATGCAATATAACCAGTATTTAATGAATGGCAAATGTTGCTTAAACAGTTTTTAAAAAGACATAGTAATTGGTGAGATGATAAAAAAGACAAGGCATTACTGTTCACTTCCATGATTTTCAGTCACTATTTCCTGTAGGAAGGCTTGACAAAAAGACTTATTAGAAAGATGCTCCTATCTCCTTCAAAATTCTTACATTTTCAATTTTCTTTAACTCCTTTTCAAATTTTGATTTACTTGGGAGACTTTCAGTACTTATAAATCCAAAGTGCCAACTGTGAACTACCTGATAAGTCTACTATTCATTTTTCTATCATTCTTGTCAAGGAGACCTGATAAGTAGGGGATACTTGATAATTGTTGGGATAGATGGACAGTTTCTACTAAAAAAAGCTCTCTACTGGGGCCTCCCTGGTGGCATAGGGGTTAATTCTCAACACTATCATCACTACGGCCTGAGTTCGACTCCCAGGAGGGAGCTAACACATACATGGCACAGCAGAACCCTCCTGTCTCACAGCTGCTCCTCTTTGCAATGTATTTCAGTAGATCTGCCTGTTCTGCTCCCTATTTTGTCTGTGATGAATCCTCTCACCCTCCTGCCCCCGCATCTCTGACTATACTATACCAACTCTTTAACACAAAAATAAATAAATCTTTAAAAAAAAAAGCTCTCTATTAATGAAGATGTGGAAAAGGATTAAAGGATATGAAAGCAGCACAAGCAATTAAGCTAGAACAGAATATTTACTATATTTTTAATAATAAAAGTGAATCAGAGTTTCCCAAATTAGTTGCTAATTTAGGTTTCAATGTCACTAGACTAAGCGAGATCTTCTCATGATATGATAAAAATAAATGATGAGATTTATTCTGGCATTGCTCCAGTGTGGATAACGTGTGTTTAATTACTGTCCATTGTTCAGAGGCATTCTAAATCACAACAGACCTCTAAATGAAAAGTAACTGAAAGAAATTTGTTTTCCTGAGGAAAGTTTCATTGAAGAGAGGAATTCTGAAAAATCTATAAACTCCCTAAGGTTTAATTTTCTTAGTCTGTAAAAAAGCAAGGTAAACCAGCTCAAGTATTCTCAGTCTTTTCAACCCAGGTATTCTACAAAGTAGTCTTATCCCACATGTGTAACCCTCAGAAAAGATTTGCCTTGTACAGCATCTAATTAGGACAAAAGTATTTTCAAAATATAGTTAACTAGTACATGCCCACACTTTTAAAAATCAAAAATTCTCTGTGGGGAATGCCCTGAAATTAAGGACTTAACTGGATTAGATGATCTTTAAGGCCACTGGGTCAAACAGGAAAGTCTATTGAAATATGAATTAGGATAAACAACAAATTACATAATTACAATTACATAACTGTAAATCACATAAATTACAAAATATTTTTCTTCCTCTGGAAAATTAGTTCCCAAGTAGTAGGTCAGAGTATACAAAAATTATGAACTTAGAGTTTCCAAATAGTTTACCAGCAGTATTTGAGGCTGTTCACCATCTTTATCTGTTATATGCAGAAAGTTCTTCTTTCCTGGCTCAAAATTAGCATCAAGAAGAGACTTGTCACTGGTATGATCCAGTGGAGCCTGTGGGTATAAAATAAAGTATCTTAGATTACAAGAAACATTAATTGTAACATCAAAATAAGTAATATACAAATGAACACCTATCTACATTTACTGGATTCAAACTGTTTCTGTTGTTGTTTGTTTTTAAATAAAGATACCAGTATATGCTGTTAATCCATGCTAGGAATTAACTCATCTATTCATGCACTGGGATGACTATACTGACAAGTTATTCCAGATGTTCATTTTCACATCTACAAAACTAAAGAAAAGGCAAAGGTTAAGCAGTATATACAAAAAGAATTTTATATATTTGTGTTTCTATGTTTTCAAAATGTATGCAAATATAGCATTTACTGGATTTTCATGAAAATTAAGATACTCTTATATGTAACATACCCACCATATACAACTACATATAACTTTATAAAAGTTACTTAGACAGTAATTCAGTTATATAATTTATATATAGTTATATAACTTTTACATAACTAAAGACTAAAAAACATGCACTGATACATGAATATGAAAATTGCCAAATAAGCAACAGAATAAGCAATTCTAACAAAATAATTATTTAATATAACCAACTGTGCACTCTTTTAAAAAAACTGTCCTGGTATATCTATGTCAAGTCCATTCCCAGGATGCAGAGGACCTGAGGGAATAGAAGTGATCACTATATCGAAAATTAAACATTTTGGATACTTAAGTCTTTAAACCTTCTGTTGCTATGGCAATTTCAACCCTAACTGTTCAACCTGATACACTTTAACTGGTGAAGAGAGATGGAGTTCTGTATGATTCATGACCTACTCACACTCTAGTCCACTGCTGAGAAAACTGAGGGATGTGGTGAATACCCTATTCTATAAAAGTACAAATATTAAGAACAAAAAATTTTTTTCAAGATTCTGTCCCTTGCTATTTGAGTGACTGGAAAAGTTACTTCATTTCCCCATGACTCAGATTCCGCACCCACAACATGAAGCACCTACATCATAAAATGGTTGTAAGGACTAGATGAGATATTTGTATAGAGTCAAGTTTAAAATAATACTAGACATATAATAAGTGTAAATTAGGTGTTAAGGAAATAAAATTACAAACTTATGTGATCTCTTAATTTTGGCTCACATCTAGAAAGTCATGAGAAAAATAGGAATAGAAAGCCCAGTTAAAGCTGAGAAAAGCTGCATGGAAAGAGAAGAGATGTCCATGGGACCCTTTCATTCTCTGACAGGACATAAAACGACCAGATGATAAAACCTGAAAACAATGGGGTTTGACTTTAATAAACATCTGGGTGTACAATGTAGTGGTTAGCTAAATGGAGATTTTTAAGTGATGCATACATGCAATAATGTCACTACACAGGTAGAAGAGTGTACTTGCAGGTATGAACAGTTGCAAAAAAAAAATACACACACATACACATATATACACACACGTAGAAATTGAGTACTTGAGAAAAGTCCTAAATGAAGAAAGAGAATAGGTAATCTTGATGGAGAGATATTTTAAACTATTGCAGATGTTAATTTAACAAATACTTATTGAATGTCTGGTGGGGGGGGGAGAGATATAAAATTAATACTGTGAAGGTCCAGTCATGAAGTCTTACATTCTACCAAAACCACAAATGAATAAGAACTATAATAAAGGAGACTATAAGTGACACAGCAGAGTAAAAAGTGCAACAGCAGGAGAAAGAGAAAGAGATTTATCTTTAAAGTGGTACATGAAACATCAAATTAGGTTTCTCACTAGTAAAAATATATTGAACTTAGGCAGAGATATATGAGAGTATAAAACTACCCTTTAAACTGAAAGAGGCAACACGAGGTTACACAGTGATATATGAGAGTATTCAAAATTTCAGTTTAAATATTGTTTCTCTTTGTTATCTTGTTGGACTATCAAGTTTACTCATCAATTTCAGAAGGGAAAAGTTGCCTAATTTAAGACATTAATTCTGTATTTTAAAAAACATAAATTTATATGGAATACGAAAAAAGGCAAATAAAGCAACATCACTTTTGAGTCTTCTACATCAATTAATTGATTAAATTAAAACTATGCCCTCCAATACCATGGGGGCACATACATTTGGTTCATTTACCATTATAGGTATTTTCCTGGAAAACTTAAGAGCAACAGCAGAGGTAATAAAAGCAAAAATGTGAAGATGGAAAAGTATACAGAATTTGTGCTAGGAAAGTTAATTAGTCTAGTATCTGGGAGAAAAGAGTACAAAGATTCAAAGGACCAATTGTAGCTTGTTTTGAATGCTAACCCAGGGAATATGGTTTTTAACGAGGGGACAATGAGTACTCACTAAAGTTTCTGAAGTAGAAAGTAACATGAGTGCTATAATTTGAGATGACTGAAAATATTTTAACAGTATGCAGAGCTGATATGAACTAAGGAAACAAAAATTTAAGACTGGAGTATTCTAACACTATAGAACAGATCCAATTCAACAGTCTCCTTTATCACTTCCAAAAGCAAAGCTCATCAGTATCTCCTCTTTGCATTCATATCAAATTTCTAACACAGTCCTTAAAACATGTTTGTGAACTTATCTGTTGATACATCTTATCTGTACAACTGGACTGTGAAAGCCCTACAAGTGATGGTATCACCAAACTTCCCAATCAGGGGCCTACCCCTGTGTATGGTAAATGGCATATAACCATCCACTTCTTTTTCCTTCTATATACAATTTTATTTTCTAAAAATTAAGTTTTAAGTTACATCTGATTTTATATCCTGCTTTTTTCATTCAAAAAATGTGAGTCATTTTATTCAGAAACATTGCAAAATTTTCTGTGGTTGATCTCATGACAGTCATTACATTACATGAATTAAGAAAATTGATGAAATTACATTATAAAAACTTTAGGATAAGCAGATGTGGAATCCAGAATGAAGAGAGATCTAATTATTGAGATGTACATGGAGTTGTTCTAAATGTAGTTGTTAACAGTCTTGCTGATGATATTAAGAAGGGTTCTAGGATTTAATATACTCATTAATAACAGCAACATTATAACTATACTATTATTAGTAGGCTTAGGAGAAAATACTTTAAAATCTAGATTTTTACCATATCAGCAGTATTGATTCCATTGCCCCACACCAAATCAAAGGTTCCATTTATGTAGCCTACTTTGTTGGCCACATCTTCAAAGAGCTTTCTGAGTGGAGTAGAAGCTGGTAAGTTTAAAGTGATCCGTTCATTCACTGTCTTTGAATTAGTAGTATCCTGTATTATACATAAGATTCTAGGTTCTTCAGCAGCATTTTCTATCTGAAATTTAAAATAAAATTATTTACCTTTAAAGGAAAACAAAAAAAAACTATAATTAGTCATATTTTCTATGATTAAATATTAAAAACAAAATATTATTCTCTTTGTGCTGACATTACTTTTTGTTAGATTGAAGACACATTTTAATGGATATGTCAAACATATAAGGCACCATATATTATGTTTCTTTTGGAAAAACTAAGGCATATTTAAAAATGAACAGTCTTACAGGTATTTGCTTTCACCTTTTAAGGTTGTAAATCTATGGTCAACAAGCCATGAAAACGTTAGACTTAAGCAACTGTCAGTAGAAAATAACAAAACCAGATCCTTAAAAATAAATCATTGCCATGCTAGTTCAGTCAAATCAAGCATTTATAGGTCCCCTGATGACACAGAGAGGAAAATGTGCAGAAATGCAGTGAGGACTGTCTAAGATTGTAAAATTCATAACTGTAGGACACAGCTAGCCAGGCCCCCTGTTTTTTTATACTGATGTAACCATAAACCAAATGTGAAAAAAGCCCTTTTATCAATGTGTTAAGAGTTGGCCAGTTTATCCAAAGTGGAATAAAAAGTGAGGAAAAAAGAACTTTCTAACTGCCAGTGTAGAATGAAATTAAAGCCACAAATTCTCCTTCCTTCTTTTTATCTAGCATACAAATCAGTGATTAGCAAGACAAAAAATTTTTAGAGGAGATTTTTCTCAAAGAAGCTATCCCTCAGGCTACTGAATGACACTGCTTTCCTTTTCTGCTTTCCACAGGGGTAGTAAGCTTCATCAGAAGTCTTTGCCCTCCTACTAACCAACTCAATGAATGGTAACATGTCCATCTGCTGCTGAGTGACTGCCTCATCCCTTTCCTCTTCTTTGCCTCATAAACCACCAAATTCAATCATTTCTACCTACATGATATCTTTTGAACTAGCTACCCTTTTCATTTCTACCTGTATCAGTCAGACTCTTACACAAAGATGATGGCAATAGCTTCCGAGTTTTAACTTCTTCCAATATTATCCTTCTTCAATCCAGAACACTACTTTAATACATAAATCTGATTATATAAACCTCTTGCTTTCCTTCAAAGTTAATGCATTAGTCATTTAACTGGGGAACCTCTCACCATCCCATAAAAAGCCTTACAGAAATATACACAAATTGTATATAACAAACTCTGTTATATACAAGAATTTATTTCTTTCCTTCTTTTTTATAACAATATCAGCCCTAACCTTTTGTTGCTTCTATCCATTTTTAAGTAATAATAATTATTATTACTAACTGGTATTGAAAACAGGATAAGTCACAAAGTGTTTCTGCTTGCTTGGTGAAATAATATAATTGATTATAAATCGTGTCTGCCATACATAATTTGGGATTTGCAGGAGACTATTAAAATATAAATTAATCCGATTATTTTAGAAGAGAAACAACTTTATATAAAGGAAGTATAATGCTTTAAAAAGATTAGTCAGCACTACATTTCAGACAAAATCCAAGTATTTAATTACCAATGAAAAGGAAGATACATTTCTATGAAATAAGAGGATCACAAAAAGAACTCTATTGATATAACTCTTTGAAAGAAAAAAGATGCTATATATAACTAGAGATGTTGTATTAGCATAATAGCAGATTGTTTTCACATTTTAATCCCAAATTGAGAAACATAAAATCAACCTTGATTAAAACTTTGGTATACAGTAAGAGTGAGCAACTCAAAATAAATGTCTACTACAAAAGACTTCCTTTTTAATTTTAATAGTGTATTTCAGATGTGGACTCAAATTTTCCAGGTATAAAATACAATAATGGAGAGATTTTAACCACCCCCAAGTAGAATCTTGTCCAGTGTAATATTATAAACAAAATTTAATCTTAGGTATACCTTGTATTCTATTCAATGACAATCGTTTTCTTTTCTGTGCATCACATGTAAAAATTTTGCTCCAAGATTTTTTTAGAATAGAAAGATATAAAGAAAAATAATGGAAGTCATCTGTAAAACCATAAAGCACAGACACTATTAACCTTTTGATGAATATTCTTCCAAATATTTTTCCTATACACCTGGGTATTCCTTTTTTAAATACAAACAATGGGTTAGGATACACATGCTGTTTTGTGACTTTTTCTTTATGTACAAATATAGTCAATAGAATCTTTCCCTGCCAGACTTTTTGAAACCCATCATTTCAACAACTCAATAGTATTTTATTGCATGAATCAATGATTTCTTTTATCAATTCTGTTTTACTGACTTTTATAGGTCAGATTTTATTTACTTTAAAATAGATATGACGGGGGTCTCCGTGGTGGCGCAGCGGTTGAGCACTGCACTGTGGAGCAGTGCACAATGCGGGTTTGATGCCCAGCAGGGAGAATCCCACATGGTGCGGCAGACCTCTCCTGCCTCGCCCACTGCTCCCCTCAGCAGTGTATTTCTGATCTGCCTGTTCTGCTCCCCACTCTGTCTCTGGTGAACCCTCTAGCCACACCCCGCCTCTGGCCTGTACCCCAGCTTGTATGTATAAATAAATAACTTGTTTTAAAAAATAAATAAATAAAAATAAAAATAAATAGTAATAAAATAAAATAGATATGAAGAACACCTACATAAAATAGATATATGATGAACACCTACATTTTCAAGTCTCCTTAAAAATTCCGATATAAGCAGAATTTGGGGGCCAATCACAGCTTACTCTTGAATTCAATTCCACGATAATTTAAATAAGCAAGGAAAACTTCTGTTCTTTAAAACAGTTAACGCTTATAAACCCCATTTTTTTTATGCCTGGTTCATTGTTTCCTATTTAAGTTTATATGTGGCTCAGATGCATGGACTGCATCTAAATTTTTTATATACTATTGCCAACAGCAATCACACTTAGTTGAACTTTTTCTGTCAACCCCCCGCCCCATTTAGAAATCAGTAAGAAACAAAATATTTTAAATTCTAACATATCATCACTTATAAGATGTACCAATAATTTTGTTACAGTTTTGCAAGAAGGAAAAAAAACAACTCTACATACTAAATTAAACATGCAAATTTCAAAAATAAATTAAACATATGGAGGTATTTCTTAGACTTGGGAATGTAAGTAGCTACCTTTCCTTTTAATTTCTTTGACTGATCCTATTTATTCCCAAAAAACAAGCAACATTCTCCTGAGGTGAATTAAAGATGACTAGAGAGTTCTTTGCTACTCTTTTCCCAATTCTTGTTTCCTCTTTCCATGAATTTGGGCTGGTCTTACAACCGACTAGAACCAATGGAATGCGACAGAAATGACACTGTTATATGCTTTAAGACAGGATCTTAAGAAATCAGCAGCTTCTGCTTTTCAACTATTTACAATATTCCCTCTTATAAGCCAGTCACCATGAAAAGAAATTCAGTTATTCTGGGACCACATACTGTGAAGAAGCCCTAGCAATCCATATAGAGAAAGTAGCCACTACTCAGAGTAAAGCACTGGGGGCATGCTATGTGAGAAATGCCTTCCCGGACATTCTATTCAAATAAAGATCTCAGACGATGCTACCTGGAGCAAACAAACTTTGCACAAATCCCACCCTATAGAATTGTGAGCAAACAAACTGGTAGTTATTTTAAGCCAAGTTTTGGGGTAGGCCATTCCACAGCAATAGATAACAAAAATACACCCAAATATATTTAAGCACACACAAGTTCTAGTTGGAAAGGATGTGGTAATGGTGGCGCGGATCAATTTAGAAAGGGAAGGGAAACATAAGTTTTGAGTCAAAGAAGTTCTATGATAAGCGAAATCAAGTACCGGGCCTCCCTGGTGGCGCAGAGGTTAAGCACTGCGCTGTGGAGCTGTTGGCAGCCAGTTCGACGCCTGGCCAGGGAGATTCCCAAAAGGCGCGGCAGACGGCAGACCTCTCCTGTCTCGCCTGCTGCTCCCCTCGGTAGTGTATTTCGGTCGATCTGCCTGTTCTGCTCCCCACTCTGTCTCTGGTGAACCCTCTTGTTGCCCCACGCCTCTGGCCTGTACCCCACCTTGTATGCATAAACAAATCTTTAAAAAAAAAAAAAAGAAAACAAGTACAAAGTTTTAGAAAAGCCTAAACATACGTTGCACTTGGGTTAAAGATTTTATTTATTTCATTTCTGCATATAAGAACTGGGGTGTAGGCCAGAGATGGGGGGTGAAGGTGAGAGGATTCACCAGGGACAGAGTGGGGAGCAGAACAGGCAGGTCTACTGAAATACACTGCTGAGAGGAGCAGCAGGTGAGACAGAAGAGGGGTTATCTCCCTGGCGGGGCACTGAACTCAGGCTGTCACAGTGGCAGCACTGAAACTTAACACCCTAGGTCACCAGGGAGGCCCACATGTTCCACTTTAGGAAAATGCTTAATATGAATAAGCAACTGGAAGTGCACAGTGTTCTTTCTCCAAAAGAGAAAATCTAGCCAATTACAGCAAAAGGTTTAAAGTAGAAATTAAAACTATTTATTTTATAGACAATTTATAGCACTACATCTGTGAGATAAGGCAAAGTCAACAGCGGTTATATTAACACTATGCCAACAAGTGCTGTGCTTTTCTATGCTCATTGTAGAAACAAAGCCAGATTTCCTAGCAAAGTCCCAAGAAAGAATCCATGAAAAAAGCCAAGTGAAAAAGAATAAATCACATTCTTGTTTACAAACAGTAAAACACAATAGGATAAAAACACTGAAAAGTCATTTCTCTTCCAAAGATTAAGCTCGATGACAGAAATATATAGAAGTTATAAGAACAATAATTGTTCTAAGGAATATAAGAGCCTGCCAAAGGCATGTTTGCATTTTAAGTCATTTTGCCTCCCTTACCTCACATTCCTAATAGTTCAAATCTGAGTTTTATGAAGCTAACATCATCATTTTTGTTTCATAAATAAATACTTTCTAGCTGCTTCTTATTAAAAAACACAAAACAAGGTGTATAACTGATGCTATGTATTCAGAATGTCATTAGCATGTAGAAAACAATTTAATATCAAACAAAGTTACAAATATTCAGAGTCTCCTGAGAAAAAATAAAGACAAAGAATTTTAAAACACTATGAAGGAATCTCTTTACCTCTAAACCTAATAGTAAACCCACTTTCTCTTAAGAATGTCTTCCTTCCAATGTTATTACAAAGAATAATGTTATGGTAGCAAACTTAAAAATACACACAAATGTGAGTACATTTTACCTACTACTACTAGTCTCATCCAGGCAATGAATTTTTACTTTAACAAGTGACAATTCCTTGGTTAGTGATGGGGGATGCTAACTTACATTAAAAAAAATTATTTTTAAGACACTCCCTACACGCTAACACCCCCCCATCCCAACAAGCTCTAACGTCACATGATCTTTTTTTAAGTGGCCCCTTGCCACAGATCACTTAGGGCAGGATAGGAGAGATTAAAGGAAAAACTTTGGAGAAATAAATTTAGTACTAAAGGGACCTAACAAGGTATTATGTAAACAATATAATGGTATGATATAGCCCATAAAAGTTTAGGTTTGTATTATATACAGGTTGTCAGGAAGCTAATAGTTTTATTTAATTCTTCAAATAGATTTTTGGGTTTTCACCATAAATTATTAGTTGATTTAATCCCAGCACTATTAATATTCCAGAAAATAAATATATCTGTAAAAAATAGACAACCACCATACCCAAAAGTCAAAACAAAGGGTTCTATGAGTTTTAGAGTCTACAGTTTTCCTTCTCACTCACTTGCTAAAAGCAAGAGATAATCAAACATATATTTACTTAAGGTGACTTTCTTCTTATTAAAATCAGATAGAAATAAAATAGTCAAACAAGCATAAAACTTAAAACATGCCTTGTTATTAAATAAAAATACTAACATGCTGTTACTCGCTCTGCTGATTATCACACTAAAACATAACATCAGCAGTCTACCTGTAAAAATTTCTTCTTCATTTCATCAAAGATATTTTGTCTGCATCTCCAAAACACATCCTATGGTATATAAGAACAAAATTAATTACAAATTATTTCTTTAAAATAAAGAGGCTAAGACAGTCAAATGACTATTATTAACCTAAGACATTTCTGCAACAAATGTATATTAATATAATACTATTACATGGTCTAGGATTTTATTCATAAATTACATTTGCAATTTTTATCTTATGTCTCAGTTATGCCTGTAAGGTTACTGAAAACTTGTGCTATAATGATAAATAACAACATGAAAAACAACCACATTTGTAACAAAGAGTGATAGCATAAGCATTGTGTATAAATCAAATGTTCTAAGTCATGTAATAGTTTCCCCCAGTTTTTGCTGGGATGTAATTAAAATATGTTTTATTAGCTTAAGGTATACACCACAATGATTGATACATGTGTATATCTAATCTTTGATATATATCTATATCACAATTACAAAATTTTTTTCCTTGTGATAACTTTTAAGATCTACTCTCTCAGTTACTTTGAAACATATACTATTGTTAACTATGATTATTATGCTGCATTTTACATGCCCAAAACTTATTTTTTTCAAAACTGGAGTTCTGTACCTTTTGACCTATTTCACCCCCAAACCCTGTGTCAACGGCCCATTTGTTCTGTTTCTATGAGTTCAGTTTTTATGGAATCCATATATAAGAGAAATCATATGACATTTGTTTTTCTATGTAACAACATTTTGAATCCATAAAGAAACTCTGCAGAGAGACCTGATTTTGCTAGCTTATAAATTTGGATTTTTTCATATGGCCGATAACATTACCCCTACAACTGTTTCCTCTTAATATAAACCTTTTCCCTATTATGAAACAAGCTTATTTTAATCATTATCTTGATTGTACATAATTCCATATTTTTATACAAATATTTTCTTCCACACTTTTTAATTAACAAAAAGATCAATACACTGTTTTAAAAGGTGCTTATTTTTTCTGAAAAGCAACTCTTAAATAACCCCTATGACCCAATCAGAAAATGGGTAAAAGAACTAAAAAGACACTTCTTCAAAGAAGAAATGCAAATGGCTAAAAAACCTGAAAAAATGTTCAATATCACTAATCATCAGGGAAATACAATCAAAACCACAATGAGATACCACTTCACAGCAGAGAATGGCCCACATTTAAAAAAAACCCGGACTCAACAAAGGCTGGAGAGAATGTGGAGACAAAGGAACCCTCTTATTGCTGGTGGGAATGTAAAACGGTCCAGGCACTATGGAAAGCTGTATGGAGAGGTTCCTCAGAACACTAAAAATGTATCTACCATATGATCCAGCAATACTACTCCTAGGAATCTACGAAAAGGATGCAAAAACACTAACTTGAAATGAAACCTGAACTCCTATGTTTACTGCAGCACTATTTACAGTAGTGAAGATATGGAAACACCCCAAATGCCTCAAAATAGATGAACGGATTAAAAAGTTGTGATATATTTACACAATGGAATACTCTCAGTGATCAAAAAAGACAAACTCATGCCTTTTGTGGCAACATGGATGGAGCTGGAAGGGATTATGCCAGCCAAAATAAGTCAGAAGGAAAAAGATAAATACCAGATGGTCTCACTTACATACAAACTACAGCAAAACCAAAACAAACAAAAAAAAAAAAATCAAGAAAAATACAAAACTGGAAGCTGACCATAGAGCTGAGGCATACATCAAGGGAAAGTGGGGGGATGGGGAGGGGGGGTCAAGACAGGGGAGGGAAGAACACGAGAACATGGTGATGGTTAACAGGTAATATGGTGGCAGACTATGGGGACTACACCTGAGGGGAGAAACCAACTATTATACAAAATGAACACCAACATAAGAAAATGAAACAAAATAACCTCTCTGGTAATTATTAATGATTTGTGTATATATTATCAGATCCCTCTCCACTTGATGCATATATTATACTCTAGAAGATTGTTAATTATTAACTATAGAAGATCATTCTGTACACCATTATTTAAATTCTGATCCATGTCCCTCAACACTTACTCTTCTTTCTGTGCCAAAACATATAATTTAAAACTGCAGTGTTCCATTATAGAGAGACCATAATTTATTTAACTAACCTACTATTAATGGACAAGTAGGCAACTTCAAATTTTCACAACTTTATGTATTTGTACAATTCTTTTTTTCCTGAAGATAATTTCCCAAAGAAGGAATTATTAATGGGAGGATATGTAGTCATACTTAAGGTTTTTAATACATGTTGTCAAAAGGTTGACTTTCACAAATAAGAACTGAACTGCAACGTTCTGTAAAATACTGTTCTAGGTGCTGAGAAAACAGCAGTGATCAGAGCCCGTGTCCTCCAGGAGCTGACACTATACAGTGGAAACTAAATCATCAGGCACCCACCAACTTCAGAATACTCTCATTTCTATACACTACACTTCAAATGTGCTTTACCTGGTATCCCTACCTCTGCTCAAATAGTGATATAGTGGTTTTAAAATGTGTCCACAAATCCTTTGATCTGTCTCCCAGTAAGAACAGGAATCTAACTGCAGTCCCTTTAATATGGGCCAACCTGTGTGACTTCCAGCCTGTAAAACTGGCTGGGTTAGGAAAGGATACAGCTTCTACCTGGCTCTCTCAGATATTCGACTTTGGAATCTGGCTACTGTTGCCCTGCTGGAGCCACTTGGAAAGATGTTCCAGTCACAGCCCAAATGAGTTCCCAGCTGGCAACAAGCATCAATGACCACACAAGTGAGTGAGGAAGTATTCAGATGATTCCAGGCCCCAGTGCTTTAGCTGTCTAAGATGACAACTAGCTGAACAGAAACAAGGTATCCCTGACCAGCCTTGACCAAATTGTACATCCCTAAACAAAAGTCAGTATGTTTTAGGGCAGATTTATACATAGCAAAAGACAATTGGAAGAAGTCAGTATCTTAATGTGGTGCTCTCATCATCCTATTTTAAATTAATCCTCTTGGTACTCTTCATCTCCCTTCCTTGCTTTAGCTATCTCCATAGTATTTATAGCCACCTAATATATCTGTTTATGATGCATTTATGATTAACTTGTTTGCTGTCTGTCTCCAATAAAGTCCACTGTGAGTAAAGATGAAATAGCAGATCAGACTTAACTGCCCCACCTTAAAAACTAAAAAACAGACAAATATATGAAACAAGAGTATTCAAATATTAAACAAGCAATGCAAAATGATGCCTGTGAAAGCAGATACAAACAAGATAAGGCACCTTCCAGGCTGCAGTGAGGGAGGGAAAAACCAATTTAGAGGCCACCAAGCTCCCTGAATAAAAATGTAAGTTTGAAAGTTCAAGAGGGTCAATCTGGCTAAAAACTACAAAGGGGAATATTAGAAAGAAACTGGGTAAATAGCAAATACAAGAGAGTTGTAGAGAGGTCTTCCTTGAGTATTCAACTGAGTATTTATCAAAATATGCTTGTTAAGAAACTACCTGAGGCAAGGGAAGAACCACAGGAAAGAATCCCTAGAATTCACTTTGATTACCACCAGCAGAACAGGAGGAAAAAAAAAACACAACCTCATAATATAAAGGGCATCAGGTAATATTACTCAGAAGAGTACTGTCTCAGTAATGGGACCAACTCTTAGTTGTTCCCTCTAAAGCACACTCTTGTTACTACAAAACTGAAAAATCTGCCTCAAAAGTATCAAACTTTTATAAGTAAATTAACCGCACCTGAGAACAAAGTCCAAGAATATTATGGGAATAAAAAAATATACAGCACTCATGAAGGTAAAATTCACAATGTCTGGCATGCAAAAAAATGGAAAACCTTGACCCAGAATGAGAAGAAAAGCCACTTGATGAAAATCCAACCAAAAGTGATACAGAATAGCAGACAAGGCCATAAACAATATTTAATATTTCAAAAAGGTTGTGAAGCAAATGTTAAGGGAGAACATGATAGATAGTTTTTAAATGCAACTCAAATTTCTAGAGATAAAAAGTATAATGTATGACATGAAATATACAATGGATGGGATTAACAGATCGTCACCACTGGAAGACAGCATTAGAAACTATCAAAATAAGACACACTTATTAAAAAAATGGATGACAAACGAACAAAAGATCAGATAACTATTCTTTTCAAAAATCAGAGACCGGAAGAAAGTTGAAAAATATATTTCAAACATTTGCAGAAAATTATTACTAACCCAAAATCCTATAACCAAAAAGTTGTCCTTTAGGAGTGATCCAGGAATTGTGTGAGTAATCAAGAAGGATTCAAGACATTCTCAGATGATGGAAAAGTAAAAGAATTTATCTATGGTAGAACTAGCTAAAATAAGTTCTCTAAATAAAAAGGAAATGATCAAAGAAACAACCTTAGAACATCAGAAAGAACATCAGCAAGCGAAATATGGCTAAATACAATATACTTTTCTTCTCTCATTGAGATTTTATTAACTCTTTGACAGTTGAAGTAAAAATTAAGTGTGTGGGTCTGCTAATTCTAAGCAGCCTGACTAACCACCATTTAGTTATCTGAAAGCTCTGTTTTCCTTCCCAAGGTCAAGTACTGCCCAGTCAATCAGCTTTAGGAGCCCAACCCTATAAGGTGCCTTTCATCTTCTAAGCAGATCATTTAGGGGAAGGGAATGCATCACAAGGTATGACCAGGAACATAGGGGGCAGGGTGCTGAGGCCCAATGCAGGACAAAGGACCCCAGAAGCTGATCTATGGAACTCCTTGTTGATAGGATTGAATCCTTGGCTGAGGAATTTAAGGTGGACCTCAATGAGTCATCAACCAGAGAAGATAATCTTGGAGAGCAGATCCACGTGCCCTGATGCTATAGATAATAGGTTACACCTTTTATCTACTTTCACTCTTCTCCTTTTTTCCTCTTTATGCTTATACTGATGTAATCCCACTCCCCACTTATAATGTATAAAAGACCCATCAAAATTAAATAAACCAGAGACTTGCACCAGGACGAGTGACTTTTCCTGCCTCATCATACGCCGACGCCTTCCCTCCTTTTGGGAACCCCAATCTGGCTGGAGCTGGACCCTCAATATGATAAAAGTCATATATGACAAATCCACAGCCAATATTATTCTCAATGGTGAAAAAATGAAAGCAAGATCAGGAATAGGACAAGGATGTCCATTCGCACCACTGCTTTTCAGTATAATATTGGAAGTCCTAGCCAGAACAATAAGATAAGACAAAGATATACAAGTAGGGCACAAGGATGGTTCAACATCCGAAAATCAATCAATGTAATCCAACACATCAACAAAAAGAAAAATAAAGACCATATGATCATATCAATAGATGCTGAGAAAGCATTTGACAAAGTACAACACCCATTTATGATAAAAGCCCTTGAAATCCTTGGGATAGAAGGAACATACCTCAACATAATAAAAGCCATATATGA